>JAMPIV010006573.1:102500-150280 GCA_024509875.1 Oreohelix idahoensis | reverse complement strand
GGTATGGGTCTCATTACAATGGTGCAATGCGGGGGATGTTTGACTGAAATTGAAGGACTCTGGGACGCTGCGGAGGTCTGAAGAGAAGGCGGAAAGCGGGGCTTGTTGGGGGAGTTTGGATGGTGGGTCCCGATTGAGGCCGTGGACGAGGTGAGGGGTGTGTTGCCGATGCGGCTGCGAGGGGTGGCAGTTGTACGGTTGCGATGGGGGGTCCGGGTGGATGAGGTCGGGGGGGGTTAGGGTGGGGCGGAGAAGGGGGGGGGTGTTTGGGGGCGAATCTGAGAGAGGTTTGGGGAGTTAATCTGCGGGGGGGAGGGAATGGTGGGTTGGAAGGGGTGGGGGTTGGGTGGGCGGTGAGGGGGGGTGTTAGGGCCAATTTGATTCGTGGGTTAGAGAGGGGTGGTGGGGGAAGTAAGGGTGAGGGGGGAGGGGCAGAGGAGTGGGTGGGTGGAGTGTGGGGTGAGGGGGGTGGTGGGGGGGAGGGAGGGGTTGGGGGGCTTAAATGGGTGCAGGGAGGAAGGGGGGACAGGGTGGGGGGTCGAGTAGGGATGGGTGGGGAGTGGGGCGAGGAGGGGAGTGATCGTTGTATGGGGGGGGGGGTGGGGGATGGGGGGGGATGGGCGTCGGCGGGTTAGGGAGTTGATGGCGGATAACTGGGTTGGGGGGGGGACGGTTGGGCTGGGAGGGTAGGGGTCGTGGAGGGGGGTTGCGATGGGGAGAGGTATAGTGGAGGCTGCAGGGGGTTTGGTGGTGGAGGGGTGGTGCGGCGGGGGGTGGCGACTTGGGGGGTGGAGGTTGAGGGGGTTCGGGATAGGGGGAATGGGTTTGGGGGGGGTGGGGGTGGGGGTGTGGGTGGGTGGAACTGGGCAAAGGCTTTGAGGGAAGCTGTGTGTAGGGGGGGGTGGTTGTGGTGGGGGGTGGAGGTGGTGGATAGGCTAAGGGGGTGTGTGGGGAGGGGGGTGGGTGGTGGGGTGGGGGGGGGGGATGGGGGGGTTGTAGAGGGAGGGTGAGGTGAGGTGGGAGGGTGAGGTGGGGGGGGGGGTCAGGGGTTTTGGGTCGGGGGGCTGGGGGAGTGGTTGGAGTGTTGGGGGAGGGGGGGGGGGTAATGGGAAATGATGGGGTGGGGGGGACTGGGGGGGGTATGAGGTGGGAGGGTGGGGGGAGCTTGTGTTGGGTGGGTGGGTGCGGGGGCGGGACTGAGGGGTGATGGTGGTTGGTACTTGCGGAGTGGGGGAGTGGGTGGGGCTAGGGGGGCGGGGACTAGCGGGGGCCAGTGGGAGTAGAGGGTGGTAGGCGAGGGGGGTTGCGGGGTGTGGCTGTGTAGGGGCTTGGGTACGGACTTTTTTTGTGCGTGTTAGGGGTGGGGTGGGGGGATCATAGCGCGAGGGGGTGTGGGTATACTGCTGGGTGGGGTACAGTTCAGAAGGGGATGGAGGAGGGGGAGGGGTGGTTTGGTGTTGTGTTGCACTGGGGAGAGTGTATTGGACGGGAGAGGGGGTGGATAGGGGTTGGGACGGAATTGAGGCAGGGGGTGTGGTGGTCGTAGGGGGTGGGGGGGTGTAGGGGCAGGTGGAGGTGTGTATTGGGGGGTGGTTGGGAATGTTATAGTAGGGAGGGGTTCGGGTATGGGGGTGTCGAGGGTGTTGGAGGGGGTGGGGCCACATTGGGTCAAGTACGGAGGGTGTGGCGCGGGGCGGGGGTTCGATGAGAGGGAGGGGAATGGGTAGGATGTTGGGAATGTCGGGGGTAGGTGGTTGGCAGGGTGAGGGTCTTAAGGGGCTGAGGCTTTTGGGTTGTCGGTGGGTGGTGGGTGCGGGGGGGAGGTTTCCCCGTGGGATGGGGGGCGATGGCGAACAGTGGGGGTAGGTGGGGCGTGCGAGAGCAATGGGCACTAGGGGGGGTGGGGTTGGTTGTTGTGTTGGGATGGGGGGTTAGGGGGGGGATCGCGTTGCCCTGTCGGGGCTACTGGGGAAGATGTGAGGGTGGGTAAGTGGCAGGGCTCAGTGTGGGGGGTGGTGGGGGAATGCCTTGGTTTGTAATGTTGGGAGGCTGGGGGGGGGGTTGGGTTCGTATTTGTGAGTTCGTTCGTTGGGTTAGGTGGTGTGGGGGGGCCTGCTAATGGGGTTTGGGATGGGGATGGTGGTGACGGGAAGAGTGTGGGGTGACGTGGTTGATGGGTGTGGGGGAGGGGGGTAGGGGGGGTGGGTGGGGGGGGGGGGTGGTGGTAGGGGGGGGGGGGGGGGGGGGGTGGGGGGGGTTTGTAGTGGGAAGGTGGGGGGGGGGTGGGGGGGGTGGGGTTAGGGTGGGGGGGGGGGTGGGCTGGGGGGGGGGTGGGGGTGGGGGTTGGAGGGGGGGGTGGGGGGGGGGGAAGTTGGGGGTTTGGGAGGGGGGGGGGGGGTGGGGATGGGGGGGTGGGGTGAGGAGGGTGGGGGGGATGGGGGGGGGGGGGGGGGGGAGGGGGGGGGTGGGGGGTGGGGGGGGGGGGGGGGGGGGGGGGGGAGGGGGGGGGGGGGGGGGGGGGGGGTGGGGGGGGGGGGGGAGGGGGGGGGGGGGTCGGGGGGGGGGGGGGGTGGGGGGTGGGGGGTTGGGGGTAGGGGGGGGGGGGGGGGGGGGGGGGGGGGGGGTGGGGGGGGGGGGGGGGGGGTGGGGGCGGGGGGGGGGGGGTGGGGGGGGGGGAGGGGTGGGTGGGGGGGGGGGGGGGGCGGGCGGGGGTGGAGGGGGTTGGGAGGGGTGGGGGGGGGGGGGCGGGGGCGGGGGGGGGTAGTAGGGGGGGGGGGGTGGTGGGGGGGGGGGGGGGTGGGGGGGGGGGGGGGGGGGGTGGTGGGGTGGGGTGGGGGGGGGGGGGGGGGGTTCCGGGGGGGGGTTTGGGGGGGGGGGGGGGGGGGGGGGGGGGGTTATGGGGGGGGGGGGGGGGGGGGGGGGGGGTGGGGGGGGGGGGGTAGGGGGGGGGGGGGGGTTTGGGGGGGGGGGGGGGGAAGGGGTGGGGGGGGGGGGGGGGGGGGGGGGGGGGGGGGGGGGGTGGGGGGGGTGGGTGTGGGGGTGGGGGAGGGCGGGGGGGGGTGGGGGGGGGGGGGGGGGGGTGGGGGGGGGGGGGGGGGGGGGGGGGGGGGGGGGGGGGGGGGGGTGGAGGGGGGGGGGGAGGGGGAGGGGGAGGGTTAGGGGTGTGGGTGGGGGGGGGGTGGGGGTGGGGGGGGGGGGTGGGGGGGGGGGGGGGGGGTTGGTGGGGGGGGTGGGGGGGGAGGGGGGGGCGGGGGGGGGCGGGGTGGGGGGGGGGGGGGGGGGGGGGGGGGGGGGCGGGGGGGGGTGGTGGGGTAGGGGGTGGTGGGGGGGTGGGGGGGGGGGGGGTAGTTGTTTGAGGGGGGGGGGGGGGTGGGGTGGGGGGGGGGTAGGGTGGGGGTGGGGGGGGGGAGGCGGGGGTGGAGGGGGTGGGTGGGGTGGGGGGGTGGATGGGGGGATGTGGTGTTTGGGGGGTTTGGGTGGTTGGGGGTTGTGGGGGGTGGGGGGTGGGGGGGATGGGGGGGTGGATATTGGCAGTGTTTTTGGGTGGGGTTGGGGGGGGGGGTTTGGGGGGGGGGGGGGGTGGGGGGGGGTGGGTGGGGGGGGGTGGGGTTGGGGGGGGTGGGGGGGGGGGGTGGGTTGTAGGGGGGGGTTGGGGGGTGGGTGGGTGGGGGTTGGGTGGGGGGGGGATGAGGAGTTGGGGAGGGGGGGGGGTGGAATCTGGTTTAGGTGTGATTGGGGGGTGGATGAAGGGGGGTGGGGGGTTGAAGGTGTGGTGCACTAGACAGTGGGGGTGAGTGGGTAAGTTACGTAGAAGTGGGCCCTGAGGGTTGTTCGGGAGGTACTGTTTGGGTGGTTACTTCTAGAGGAATGACTGGGGTGTGCGGGAGGCGTAGGTGTGCGTGAAGTATTGGAGTGTTGGCGTCAGAAGCCCGGAAGGGTATAGAATGAATTGAAAACCTGGGGCACAAATGGTGGGAGAGGGGAGTGTTTGGTGGGTGAGGATGTTTATCTAAGGGCATAGATGGGATGAGTATGCTGGGATAGGTGAGCTCGGCGTTTTGGGAGGGTGTAGAAGTGTGGGGAGGGAGTATTGGAGGTTGGGGTTTGGTGAGGTGAGTTGTATTTAAGGGAATGGTTGGGGGGTGGGGGGGGGTTGGGAGTTTGGGGAACCCCAGCGGGGTTATTTAGTGCAGATCATGGAAGAGGTGGGGTGCCAGGGAACATGAGAGGGATTGGGGTTGTCTATGGGCTGATACCTGTGATAGAAGGTGGGGTCGCCCTAGAGGTTGGAGGATGTGATGGTTGATGAAGGTCGGTTTTGGTTGTTGGAGGGGTGTGTGAGTGGTGGACGCTACGTCTTTGGGTGGGGGGGGGGGTGGCAGGGGGTGGGGGGAGAAGGGGTGGGGATGGGCGAGTGGGGGGTGGGGAGGGTTAGTATTCTGGGTGAACTCCGGGGGTGGGTAGTTAGTTGGTTTGTGGTGGGGGGGGGTTGGGTTGGGATGATTGTGTGGAAGGTTGATTGTTAAATGATGGAAGGGGGGTGGGTTTTTGGGGGGGGTGGAGGGGGTGGTCGTATTGGGGTGGGTTGGGGTGGGTTTGTTAGTTGGCTGTGGTAGTCTGAGCATAAATTTGGTGGGAGGGTGCATGATGGGGGGTGTTAGTATGGGAATTGGTTGAAGTAGGGATTTGGGGGGTTGGTACGGGTTTTGTATTTGGGATTTGAGGGGGTTAGGGGTGCATTTTAGGGGGGGTATTTTTGAGGTATGTGGGTAATTGGGGTGTCGGGTATGGGTTTGTTCACAGTGGACCGTTATTGCCTAGGGGGGTGATGTAGGGAGGGGTGGGTGTTACATTTGGGGTGGGGAGGGTTGGGCGTGGAGGGGGGTGGGGGTGGGTGGGGGGGGGGGGTGGGTGGGGGGTAGGGGGGGGGGGTTGGGAGGGGTTTGAGTATGGGGGGGGTTGAAACGTTGGGGGGGATGGGGTAGGAGGGGGGGGGGGGGGGGGGGTGGGTGGGGGGGGGGGGGGGGGGGTTGTCGGGTTAGGGTTAAATGGGGGGGGTTTTGTGGGGGGTTGGTTATGGGGGTGGGTAGTGTAGATTGTGGATTCCCTTTTAGGGGTTGTTTAGCATGCATCTATTATTAGAGCGGTATATGGGTTCCTTTATATAGTACAATGCGGCGTTAAGATCTGGTAGGGTATGGATTTTGTTTTGGGTATTTTTAAAGGAGGTCGAAATGGGTATATTACTGCCTTATTTGAAAGAGGTCACGCGTTGTGGAATTTTAATTTTAGATTTTTAAAACAGGTGGGGGAAATTATGGGTAATTTAACGCCCCCGACCCATATGGTTCTAAAGAGCTTACTATTGACTTGAAGAACCGATTTGTAATACACTTATGGGTAGCTGTTCATTGGCAAGTTGGTCTAAAAGTACAATATGTGACTTGACCTGAGAAATGCAGGGCGTAAGCAATATTTTTTTAATCTAGCGAAATCGGAGGAGTCACAAATCAGACTGCATCGCAAGATCAAATTAGCAACTCCCAGGAGCACAGAGTAAAGCATCGGAGTAAGGATTCCGAAATTATAAGTGGTACAGATCGAAGGTATTGTGAGCAAACTTTGAAACTTAGAAGTGGGAAACCCGCATTTTTAAATACAAAGATTTATGGAGACCTAAGAGATCAGTATCACACGTCATATGAGGAATACTTAAATTTCCCAGACCAAGTATTCGAAAACATCTAACCGTAAAGTGTTGTGTGAATTCTGACTATGAATATTCCCAAAAGTTACTTTGGGGTAAGTGTAAACATTTATTTTTGACAAAATGTGAATTGGATGTTTGTTTTCCTTGCTAAGTTGTTATATTTGAGGCAGGCAACCCCAACATTTGAACAAATGTACTTAGCAGAGGTATTTGTTACTTCTTTTTAACAGGAAAATATAAGCAAGCAAATAGCCTCATAAAAACTAAGAATGGAAAATTGCAATTTCTAGAAAGACATATAGATAGATAGATAGATAGATAGATAGATAGATAGATAGATAGATAGATAGATAGATAGATAGATAGATAGATAGATAGATAGATAGATAGATAGATAGATAGATAGATAGATAGATAGATAGATAGATAGATAGATAGATAGATAGATAGATAGATAGATAGATAGATAGATAGATAGATAGATAGATAGATAGAGAATATATTTTTGTATGTAATATTTCGTTTGTGTTCAGTATTTCTTATATTTATAGGTAGATATTGTTACCTTTGTTTTTTCTGTTTTTTGATCACTGTTTTACTTGATTTCATACAGCTTTGTAGACCTCGATAACGTATTAATTTGATTTTATTCTTACAGGAAATTACGTTTTTTTTAAGCCAAAATAAAGCAATGAAGACAGTCCTTAAAACTAAACCAAACCAATGAAGATAGTCCTTAAAAAACCTAACCAAATCAACAGACAGTCATTAGAAATCAAACCAATGAAGATAATCCTAAAAATCAAAACCAAACCAATGAAGATAGTCATTAAAAACCAGAACAATGAATATAGTCTTTAAAACCAAACCGAACCAATGAAGATAGTCCTTAAGTTAAAACCAAGCGAAACCAATGAAGATAGTACTTAAAACCAAACAAACCAACAAAGATAGTCTTTAAAACCAAACCAAATCAATGAAGATAGTCTTTAAAACAACCAAAGCAATGAGGATAGTCTCTAAAACCAAACCAAACAAATGAAGATAGTCTATAAAACAAAACAAAACCAATGAACGTAGTTTTTAAAACAGAACCAAACCAATGAAGAAAGTCTTTAGAACAAAATAAAACCAATGAAGATAGTCTTTAAAACAAAATTAAACCAATGAAGATAGTCTTTAGAACAAAATAAAACCAATGAAGATGGTCTTTAAAACCAAACCAAACCAATGATCATAGTCTTTAAAACCAAACCAAACCAATGAAGATAGTACTCAAAACCAAACAAACCAACGAAGATAGTCATTAAAAGGAAAACCAATGAAGGTACTCCTTACAAATTAAACCAAACCAATAAAGATAATCCTTATAAAAACCAAAGCAATGAAGATAGTCTTTAAAACCAAACCAACAAAATTAAGATAGTATTTGAAACCAAACCAAAGCAATGAAGATAGTCTTTAAAACCAAACCTAACCAATGAAGATAGACTTTAAAACCAAACCTAACCAATGAAGAGTCTTTAAAACCAAACCAAACGAATGAAGATAGTCTTTAAAACCAAATCAAATCAATGAAGGTAGTTTTTAAAACCAAATCAAACCAATGACGATAGTCCTTAAAAATCAAACCAATGAAGATAGTCCTTAAAAACTAAGTTAATTGGTTCGGTTTGGTTTTAAAGACTATCTTCATTCGTTTGGTTTTGTTTTAAAGACTTTCTTCATTGGTTTGCTTTTGTTTTAAAGACGTTCATTGGTTTTATTTGTTTTAAAAACTACCTTCATTGGTTTGGATTGGTTTTAAAGACTATCTTCATTGGTTAGGTTTGGTTTTAAAGTCTATCTTCATTGGTTTGATTTGGGTTTCTTCTTCTTCTTCCTCGTTCGTCCTGAAATGGACGTTGGTTGCGTTGTGTCCGTTTACAGAGAAGCTGCGGTATTTGCGCCTTTCGGCCGACACATCCGACTTTAGCACGGCATTTTTTGGGACCGGGTTTGCCTTCCCTCTTCGATCCCTACTCCTGAGCCAGACTGCAGTGATGCAGCCAGTTTCCAGGACCACCACCTGGAGGTGGAGTAGGGTCTTGGTCAGCTCTGGTTCGTTGACCCTGACGCAGGCAGTCAAGCTATGGGTCGCTTACTGCATTCCTCACTTTTGATGCGTCTTGGGTCCCAGTATGTAGATTTGGGTTTAAAGACTATCTTCATTGCTTTGGTTTGGTTTCAAATACTATTTTCATTTTTTTGGTTTGGTTTTAAAGACTATCTTCATTGGTTTGTTTTGTTTTAAAGACTATCTTCATTGCTTTGGGTTTTTTAAGGACTATCTTTATTGGTTTGGTTTAATTTGTAAGGAGTACCTTCATTGGTTTCCTTTTAATGACTATCTTCATTGGTTTGTTTATTTTTAAGTACTATCTTCATTGGTTTGGTTTGGTTTTAAGGGCAATCTTCATTGGTTCGGTTTGGTTTTAAAGACTATGTTCATTGGTTTGGTTTGATTTTAAAGAATATTTTAATTGGTTTTATTTTGTTGTAAAGACTATTTCCACTGGTTTGATTTGGTTTTAAAGACTATTTTCATTGGTTTGGTTTGGTTTTAAAGACTAACTTCATTGGTTTGGTTTGAAAAACTACGTTCATTTGTTTGGTTTGGTTTAAAGACTATCTTCATTCGATTGGTTTGGTTTTAAAGACTTTCTTCATTGGTCTGATTTGGTTTTAAAGACTATCATTTGTTTGCTTTGGTTTAGAAGACTATCTTCATTGGTTTTACTTGGTTTTAAAGACTATCTTCATTGCTTTGGTTGTTTTAAAGACTATCTTCATTGGTTTTACTTGGTTCAATGAAAAATAGTTTTTAAAAAAACAAAAACAAAACCAAACTGTTGGTATCGAATGCAGTTAAGTTTGAGCTGTGGTCACGTTTTCGGTATGCATTGTCATCTGGACTGCGCATGCAGTTAAGTTTGAGTTGTTTTGCGCTGGACTTTTTATTTTGTCTTGCTTCTTTGTCGATCGGTTTCCGCCCACCACTAAGTGGGAGTGAGCGATTTGGAATGGCGAAAGAGATGCCTCGTTGAAGAGGGGATCTCCGCTATTGTTGTTCTGTCAGGGATGTGTAGTCCTCTTAATGGATATTTCGTTTATTCGAGATAATACCTCTAGTGTTTCCCACATGTCGGGAGGCGTGATATTTCTGTGTATTTCATGAAAGCAAGGTAAATTGACTCTTTCATTAACTCTATTGATTTTGGGTCGTGAGCGATTTCGATTCATAGCCTGTCTGCGAAAGTCGTCGTCACGAGATGTTTTCCTAGCTCACATGTCGCTGCATTGTACTGCATCGGTTGATGCAGGTACCAAGGACCATTACTTGCTACTTTGTTAAATGAACTAGGTTTGGAAAACCTTTATTATCTAGAGATGTACTATTTAAATTTTCCTATCAGATTTGTACATCCATTTTTAAAGACAATATTAGAGTATGCTGTTTAATGATGATTATAGTAACTTGCATACGTATATTGTGTTTACATGCTAACGTGATGTGTGTTGGTGACACCTCCCCGATGTGAATATTTTTTGAGACATATTTATTTTTCTGTTGAGGTATATCCTCACCAGACACTCTATAATTAGCCTATTGTTTGGCAATTTAGTTAATTATCAGCGCATAATTCGTGCGTTTTGAGCCGCTTATCGCTTGCTCTTTGATATTGAAAAAAAAAATATGTTCCACATTTTTTTTTTATCGGGAGGAGGTGGTGATATGTTGCGTGATAAATTCTCGCAACATCGTTTTATTTCAATATCTGTTTTATAACGCAAGGGCAACAACTGCTTGGAATTTATAGTCACTTTTCTCGGTAAGCATTTGTCTTCTCGCGTTGGTATCGAATGCAGTTAAGTTTGAGCTGTGGTCGTTTTGCGCTGGACTGCGCATGACTTGTCTTGCTTCTTTGTCGATCGGTTTCCGCCCACCACTAGTGGGAGTGAGCGATTTGGAATGGCGAAAGAGATGCCTCGTTGAAGAGGGGATCTCCGCTATTGTTGTTCTGTCAGGGATGTGTAGTCCTCTTAATGGATATTTCGTTTATTCGAGATAATACCTCTAGTGTTTCCCACATGTCGGGAGGCGTGATATTTCTGTGTATTTCATGAAAGCAAGGTAAATTGACTCTTTCATTAACTCTATTGATTTTGGGTCGTGAGCGATTTCGATTCATAGCCTGTCTGCGAAAGTCGTCGTCACGAGATGTTTTCCTAGCTCACATGTCGCTGCATTGTACTGCATCGGTTGATGCAGGTACCAAGGACCATTACTTGCTACTTTGTTAAATGAACTAGGTTTGGAAAACCTTTATTATCTAGAGGATATTTTTGAGGACATTATTTATACTTCGGCAGACGTGTCTGTCTTGCTGAAGTCAAACTAAGGAGAGTGAACTGATCTCATACATCTGGTTATCTCCTGGCTGTTATAGAAAAGGATGGAGTTTTCCACCTGACTACATTTACAGCACTATGAAATATAACATGCATCTGACTCATCATTGTAATGCTGTCTACCGTTTATTGCTGTATTGAATGTTGCTGTGATAATGACTGTTTGATGTGCCTACACATTTGCGTAACCATTTTGTCACTGTGGCGTCCACAATAAATAATGAAGAAAAACGTCAACGGCTGTTTCAAGACTCATTGACTTTATACGTCGTGAGTTTACTGACGTCCTATGTGGATTGCCCTGTTATTGTTGCATGAACATTGTTTTGACTGAACACATCTACACACTACACAAAACCAGACATGCGGATGCCATCCATCATCATATGGCATCACGCATCACAAACCAATAAAAAAAGTCTTTAAAAAAAATAAATCAATGAAGGTAGTGTTTAAGACCAAACGGAACCAATGAAGATAGTCCTTAAAACCAAACCAAACTAATGAAGACAGTATTTAAAACCAAACAAACCAATGAAGATAGTCTCTAAAAGGAAACCAAACCAATGAAGATAGTCTTTAAAACAACCAAAGCAATGAAGATGGTCTTTAAAACCAAATCAAACCAATGAAGATAGTCTTCTAAACCAAACCAAACCAATGAAAGTCTTTAAAACCAAACCAAACCAATGAAGAAAGTCTCTAAAACCAAACCAAATAAATGATGATAGTTTTTAAAACCAAACCAAACCAATGAACGTACTTTTTAAAACCAAACCTAACCAGTGAAGATAGTCTTTAAAAGCAAACCAAACCAATGACTGACTTTAAAACCAAACCAAACGTTTCCCAAACACACAATAAAATGTGCTGCCTTTCTAAGAAAAACCTTGAAATATGCAAGTTGACCTAAATTTTAAATTCCATTCATGTCTTTTTCTACACTGCGTTACCAAAACGAACGAACAGATGGACAAAAGGATAAAGAGAGAGGGGAGGGCTGAAAATCAAGAACGCATGCAACACGCGTCGCGCGATACACAAATGCTGCCATCACGCGTGTAAGTCTACATGCACTAATTTTTTTTCAGACGGACAGTGATAAAATACACTACCCTTTCCCAGAGTTAGGTTTATAAATCATAAAAAAACGCTTATTAGGAAAGATAACAATAGATGGGTTTACGGTTGAAAACATAACAGTACCCAGACATCACATCTTCGAAACAGGAGGTAGAAAATACATATTTTGAACGCAGCCACGTAGCTCTTTCAAATTGGTATATTTGGGTTCCTTAGGGCTTGCTGACAAATAATATGTAAAACGTTACGCAAATAGTCCAGGAATTAATAAATTATACCCAAAATAAAATAGTGAGGATGCCTGACAGCATGGAATCATTTCTGCTCATAAAATTTTTTTTTATAACGTGTTTGAAAAAACCTTACGTTACATAAATAGCCTACCATGTAAACTCCCAATTGATTGGAGCGCAACAAATGAAAGCCTAACCACGATTGGTCGGGCTATAAATACTATCTTTCGTTGTTAGGGGAGACGGGAAAAGGTAACATTTTTTCAAACACTTGTCGAAACGTGGCTCATTGGCCAGTCTCACTGATATACACACTTGGGAGCGTTAGTTCGAAACCACTTGTTTAAATAAGCTTGATAAAGCATCAGTGCGTTGAAGCCAGCTCACAATTTTGCTAAAATAAAAGCCTGGAACATAAGCAGATGGAAATTTGTGCCAGTAATTGTGCCAGAATTCATTGCTAATCAACGTATCTGTGTTTATTTCCATGAAATTGTGGTAAGCTTGAACCATTCAGTATCTATTAATGAAAATTGAATGTGTATTGTTGATTTATGCCTGTATATATATATGTGTAGTTCAGTGGCAAACGTGAGGTAAAGCCTATAATGCTCCAGCCTGAACAGAGGGTGTCGGAGGGAAGTAAAACGGCATGGAATGGCCAAATAGTACACTGACACCTAGATGATTGACTAGAAAGAAATAATGCTGGAATTGCAGAGGCGTAGTAACCATTAAGGAGGTTAATGCTGGTATAAAGTACTTCAGAATGAAGCTGATAGTTGGCCTAACGCTCTGAACTCAATGTTTGTGCTGTATTGTGATCAGTGTAAAAGAGAGTATAAGTTAGTTATGAAGTAGAAGGTACATCCTTCTTGATTTCAGGGACAGTGGTCTTGATGGTACTGAGCAGCACCTGGTCAGAGCTTTGCTGAATCCAGTGTCGGACAGCATACTCCTTGGTCCTTTTAGCTATCAGTGAGGTGTCTCCAGAGCCCAGGGGAGAATTCGAGCAGAGGAGTCTTTCCCTGCCGCCATCACGCCAGATAAGCTAACTTGGCCAGCTGAGCTCAACATTATGTCCCCTCATCTTGAACTGACTTTGTAAAATTAACATTAAGAGGGGAATTTACTTGTCTTAAAATCAGGAACTGTGAACATCTCCAATACTAGTCCCTAAAGACAAACTATTGAAGTCATGATGACAAATACCAACAGAGCTTGAACAAAACAAAACCAGTATTACCTCATTTTACTACTACACAACTGACACACATAGAATATTTGTAATAATATATGTCACTACAATATTCATATTAAATACATTCTGTACATAACTTGTAATTTAAATTGATTGTGATTCCTGGTTCCCTTGTAGTTGAATCAGGACACATATTCATTCATGCCAGTAATGAATACATATTGTTATTTGAAAAGTTACGAGTGACTTCTTTAAGATATTCTCATAGAGTGTTATATGTATGTGAGTGTCACAGTGTTGTTAAGAGTAGTGGATTAAATTAAATTGTTTATCTGTCTGTTGTTGTGACTTACACTTCATCATACACATACCCTAGACACATAACGTAGTCATCACACTATTCCAGAATAATTCTGACTGAGATATATAGATATGTGGTAGCAAGTAAGGTGATATATAATACACTACTCTTATTAGATATATATATACCTTCACAGCTGATCTCAGTCAGTACACTAAGTCCCCTATAAATATTTATAACATCCCACTTCACCACATATATTGGGGTCTCGCTCTTGGGATTTTGAATCTTTCACTATTAAAAATATTGGGGGTAATTCACTTCAGGGAAGATAAGAATTAAAAAGTATCCTTGGGTGGAATTAAATAAGGTTGAGCTCACGGTGCCTGTGTTGTCCATTAGAGATTGAATTGTTGGTTAGACATTGTATAAATTTACATGATAGACAATGGCGGACCTGGCCAAATTTCGATCTGCTGCGGTTCAGACTGCAAAAGAGTTAGGATTAGATGGGCAAGTTATGGTTGCCTATGTCACGACGGAATGTGACAAATTTATTGAACGCGAAGAAAGAAGATTAGAAAAAGAGGCCGAAAGAAAGTTAGAGGCTGACAAGGAAATTAAGAAGTTACAGTTTGAAGCTGAGGCTGAGACTAAGAGGTTGCAGATTGAGGCTGAGGCTAAGAAATTGGAGGCAGAAAGAGAAGACAAAAGATTGGCTGCAGAAAGGGAAGAGAAGAAATTAGCTGCAGAAAGGGAAGAGAAGAAATTAGCTGCAGAAAGGGAAGAGAAGAAATTAGCTGCAGAAAGGGAAGAGAAGAAATTAGCTGCAGAAAGGGAAGAGAGGAGATTAGCTGCAGAAAGGGAAGCAGAAGATAAAAGATTACAAAGGGAACATGAGTTACGACTAAGGGAGTTTGAGTTTCAAGGCCATGCTCCTGAAAATGGTGCCAGTCCCTTTGCCTCTGATGCTACGGTTACTCAAGGAGCCTCAACCTCAGCTATGAATTTTCATTTAGATCATTTTGTTGAGAAAGACGATGATATTGAGAGCTACCTAAATAGGTATGAACTATTAGCTACCACGTATGGGTTAGAGAGAGAAAGGTGGAGCTTAAAGTTATCTCAGGGACTTCGTGGGGCAGCTTATGAAGTTTTTGCAAAAATGAGCAGAGGTGATCAGGAAAATTATGACATGCTAAAGCAGGCTCTTTTGTTAAGGTATGAAAAGAATGCAGAATTCTATAGAAAAAAATTTAGGAATGCTAAACTACTGTCAGGTGAAACCTATCACCAGTTCTCTGCACGAATAGAGACATACTTGGAGAAATGGACTTCTCTGGGGAAAACCCAAGATCTTAAGGAAATGGTCCTTATAGAGCAATTAAGAGAGTCCATGGCTCCAGACCTGAGAAAGTTTCTCATGGAACAAGGTGCAGAGAGGCTGGATGAGTTGCTAAATGTTGCTGAAAGGTATCAAGCAGCTCAAGCAGAGGTAACAGGTAATAAAAAGAAACAGGTGGACAACTTTAGGGCACCACAGAACTTTAATAAATTTGATCCTAAGGATCAAAATAAAGGTAAGCACCAATTTGATAGGCCACGGTATGAAAATAAAAATAAATTCCCACAATTCGATGAAAGGAAATATGATGAAAGAAAATCTTTCAACCAAGGAAAAAGGTGGTGTAAAAATTGTAAGATGAACAATCATGACACTGACCATTGTAGAAGGAAACCTCCTCATTTTGCTGCTATGACATCGGGGAAAAAGGAAAAGAAGGGCAAACCTGAAGAATTACAGGAACCATACCACCCCCCAGTGTGTGAAGATGTCATCTGTAATGGTGTCACTATAAGATGTTTATATGATACCGGTTTAGATTACGATTCCGTTGTGAGTTCTCACCTGGTGCAGGCCGATCAATACACCACAGAAACAGTGGAGATTCAAACTGCAACCAAGGATGTAGCTACCATGACACTTCCCGTCGCCCGAATAAAAGTGAAAACGCGATATGTGGAAGGAATCATAAAAGCAGCAGTGATAAATGAGCCAATCTACCCTCTAATATTGGGGTGTAGATATGTCTTCTTGGGGAATCCCAAGAGACCTGTGATATTGGCAACAGTGCAGACCAGATCACAGTCAAAGAAGGAGGAGGATAATCCCATAAATACTCACCCAGATGAGATGAGGAAGGCACAGGCTGAGGACAAAACACTCAAGCCATGTTTCAAGAAGTTGCCCAAATCTCATACACCTCCAGGCAAGGGAGAGTTTTATATGAAGAACAAACTGATATATAGGAAGGCTGGATCTGAATCCAATGGTCACGGACAGCTGGTCCTTCCCACTTCATATAGGACTAAAGTGTTGGAACTAGGGCATGCGATTCCCTTCAGTGGTCATATGGGAATCAGCGCAACAGGACAGCGAATAGCTTGTCACTATTTCTGGCCAGGAATAACTGAAGATATCAAACGATATGTAAAATCCTGTCCAGAGTGCCAACGAGTAGCACCTAAACATTGGACTGCACCAGCAACTCTGGGGGAAATGCCCATAGTGGGAACACCCTTTGAGAGAGTTGCCGTGGATCTTGTGGGACCTCTCACCCGAACCAAGAGAAGGAACAGCTACATTCTGACTCTGGTGGACACTTGTTCTATGTGGGGAGAGGCAGTAGCCCTGTCATCGATTGATTCTAAACATGTGGCAGAGGCATTGCTCACAATTTTCACAAGGTTAGGCTTTCCCAATCAAATCTTGACTGATAATGGCTCTCAGTTCAAGGGGAAACTAACTGAAGAAGTTTTCAGGATCTTCCAGGCCAAACACTTCCATTGTAGTGTGTATCATCCCCAAGGGAACGGCCAAGTGGAAAGATTTAACGGCACATTGATGTCGATCCTGAGAAAGTTGGCACACGAAAAACCAGATACATGGGACCAGTACCTGCACGCCGCCCTCTTTGCTTATCGGGAGGTACCCCATAGTTCAACCGGTATGGCCCCGGCAACATTATTGTTTGGAAGGCCAATAAAAGGTCCACTTGAAGCTTTGTTAAGAACGTGGACTGATGAAAAGGCAGAGGAAAACATTACATCTTCATACCAATATGTGAATGAGCTGACCACTCGGTTGAAAACTGGCTGGAAACTTGCCAATGAAAATTTGAAACAAGCCAGGAAGAAACATGCTGCCTATTATAACAGGAAGGCGAAAGACAGAAATTTGGCTGTGGGAGAGAAAGTACTGCTTCTTTTGCCCGGGAGTCAGAATAAGTTACAAATTGGATGGCAGGGTCCATATACAGTTCTAGAGAAGGTGTCTAGAACAAATTATAAGATAGATAAGAAGGGGAAAGAAAAAATCTATCATGTGAATCTCCTGAAGAAATATTTGGAAAGAGAAGATCAGGAAGAGACACACTTGTTGACCTTGTCCATCGCCATGGAGATGAAAAAGGAACCACTTTCATCATTTGAATATCCATTACACCCCTGTGAGACAGCAGCACAGGTGAAAATCAGTACACATTTAACGAAAACTCAGAAAGAGAGAGTGCAACAGGTTCTAAATAATCATGCAGAGGTGTTAACAGACCGACCAGGGCATACAAACCTATTGGAATATGATATGAAACTCATAGACTCCACACCTGTCTGTATGAAACCATATTCGATTCCGTTTGCTAAGGAAAAAGCTTTGAAGGAAGAGATAGACTATCTATTGAAGGAAGGAATTATTTCGCACAGTGAGTCTTCGTATAGTTCCGGTGTTGTACTCTTAAGGAAGCCCTCTGGAGAACATAGACTCTGTATAGATTACAGGAGACTGAATGCTATTACAGAAGGACAGGTGGATCCATTGCCGGATACAAATCAGCTGTTTGCCAGACTAAATAAAGCTAAATATTTCTCAAAAGTGGATCTGAGTAAAGGATACTATCAGATTCCAGTAAAGCCTGAGGTTAGACCATACCTAGCTTTTAGTACCTCAGAAGGACACTATGAGTTTAATAGATTGCCATTTGGATTGAAGAATGCGCCTAGTGTCTTCTCTAGAATGATGAGAAAATTATTGGATCCTCTGAATAATCCCTGTATAACAAATTTTATGGATGATATCCTTATAGCAACAGAAACATTTGAGGAACACATTGACTCTCTGAACATGCTGTTTAATCGACTTAGGGAGGCAAATTTAACAGCCCGACCAACCAAATGTTGCGTTGGATGTAAAGAATTGGAATTTTTGGGACACACAGTTTATCAGGGAAACATGACCCCTGACCCAAAGAATTTAGAAAAACTACAGAAAGCCCCGAGACCACAAACCAAGAAGGACGTGAGATCCTTTGTCTCATTATGTGGTTTCTACCAGAAGTATATCAAAAACTTTAATTCCATATGTGCACCTTTAACGGAATTGACACGTAAAGGACATCCAGATCGCATTACATGGACACCACAATGTGAAATGACTTACCAAGAATTGAAGGAAAAGCTCACAAGTAAACCCATTTTGAAATTACCTGACTTAAGTCAAGAATTCATAGTAAGGACGGATGCAAGTAATATTGGACTGGGTGCAACTCTACTACAGAAATCAGATGCATTGGATGGGGAATTAAGCCCAGTGGCATATGCTAGCAGAAAGTTGAATAAAGCTGAAATCAACTACTCAACTAGCGAAAAAGAATGTCTTGCAGTAATATGGGCAATAAAGAAATTCAATATTTATCTATATGGGAAGGCATTTAAGTTGCAAACAGATCACAAACCTTTATCGTTTCTAGCACAGGCTAAGCATGAGAACTCTAGGTTACTCCGATGGTCTTTGCTTCTGGCTCCATATAATTTTAGCATCGAGTATATATCTGGAAAAACCAATTTGGGAGCGGATTTTTTAAGCCGCCATCCGTGTGATGAGAATCACCGTAAACCCCAGAAATAATAATGAATTTCTCTATGTGTATATAGAATAAAGGACTGACATATAATGTCTGTTTTAAGAGGGGAGGTGTCGTGGAATATTCTAATCCACATATATAAATTATCAAGTAAATATAAAGCCTAATAAATACATATAATAAATAAAGGAAGAAGAATGGTAAATAACAGTGCTGTCACAAAGACTGTACTCGAAATCCCCTTGTTTTCTACTGCGTAAGCAAATTGTAACGTTTCACGTTGATATTAAAGGCCTTCTGCAACATACACGCGTTTCCCAAACACACAATAAAATGTGCTGCCTTTCTAAGAAAAACCTTGAAATATGCAAGTTGACCTAAATTTTAAATTCCATTCATGTCTTTTTCTACACTGCGTTACCAAAACGAACGAACAGATGGACAAAAGGATAAAGAGAGAGGGGAGGGCTGAAAATCAAGAACGCATGCAACACGCGTCGCGCGATACACAAATGCTGCCATCACGCGTGTAAGTCTACATGCACTAATTTTTTTTCAGACGGACAGTGATAAAATACACTACCCTTTCCCAGAGTTAGGTTTATAAATCATAAAAAACGCTTATTAGGAAAGATAACAATAGATGGGTTTACGGTTGAAAACATAACAGTACCCAGACATCACATCTTCGAAACAGGAGGTAGAAAATACATATTTTGAACGCAGCCACGTAGCTCTTTCAAATTGGTATATTTGGGTTCCTTAGGGCTTGCTGACAAATAATATGTAAAACGTTACGCAAATAGTCCAGGAATTAATAAATTATACCCAAAATAAAATAGTGAGGATGCCTGACAGCATGGAATCATTTCTGCTCATAAAATTTTTTTTATAACGTGTTTGAAAAAACCTCACGTTACATAAATAGCCTACCATGTAAACTCCCAATTGATTGGAGCGCAACAAATGAAAGCCTAACCACGATTGGTCGGGCTATAAATACTATCTTTCGTTGTTAGGGGAGACGGGAAAAGGTAACATTTTTTCAAACACTTGTCGAAACGTGGCTCATTGGCCAGTCTCACTGATATACACACTTGGGAGCGTTAGTTCGAAACCACTTGTTTAAATAAGCTTGATAAAGCATCAGTGCGTTGAAGCCAGCTCACAATTTTGCTAAAATAAAAGCCTGGAACATAAGCAGATGGAAATTTGTGCCAGTAATTGTGCCAGAATTCATTGCTAATCAACGTATCTGTGTTTATTTCCATGAAATTGTGGTAAGCTTGAACCATTCAGTATCTATTAATGAAAATTGAATGTGTATTGTTGATTTATGCCTGTATATATATGTGTAGTTCAGTGGCAAACGTGAGGTAAAGCCTATAATGCTCCAGCCTGAACAGAGGGTGTCGGAGGGAAGTAAAACGGCATGGAATGGCCAAATAGTACACTGACACCTAGATGATTGACTAGAAAGAAATAATGCTGGAATTGCAGAGGCGTAGTAACCATTAAGGAGGTTAATGCTGGTATAAAGTACTTCAGAATGAAGCTGATAGTTGGCCTAACGCTCTGAACTCAATGTTTGTGCTGTATTGTGATCAGTGTAAAAGAGAGTATAAGTTAGTTATGAAGTAGAAGGTACATCCTTCTTGATTTCAGGGACAGTGGTCTTGATGGTACTGAGCAGCACCTGGTCAGAGCTTTGCTGAATCCAGTGTCGGACAGCATACTCCTTGGTCCTTTTAGCTATCAGTGAGGTGTCTCCAGAGCCCAGAGGAGAATTCGAGCAGAGGAGTCCTTTCCTGCCGCCATCACGCCAGATAAGCTAACTTGGCCAGCTGAGCTCAACATTATGTCCCCTCATCTTGAACTGACTTTGTAAAATTAACATTAAGAGGGGAATTTACTTGTCTTAAAATCAGGAACTGTGAACATCTCCAATACTAGTCCCTAAAGACAAACTATTGAAGTCATGATGACAAATACCAACAGAGCTTGAACAAAACAAAACCAGTATTACCTCATTTTACTACTACACAACTGACACACATAGAATATTTGTAATAATATATGTCACTACAATATTCATATTAAATACATTCTGTACATAACTTGTAATTTAAATTGATTGTGATTCCTGGTTCCCTTGTAGTTGAATCAGGACACATATTCATTCATGCCAGTAATGAATACATATTGTTATTTGAAAAGTTACGAGTGACTTCTTTAAGATATTCTCATAGAGTGTTATATGTACGTGAGTGTCACAGTGTTGTTAAGAGTAGTGGATTAAATTAAATTGTTTATCTGTCTGTTGTTGTGACTTACACTTCATCATACACATACCCTAGACACATAACGTAGTCATCACACTATTCCAGAATAATTCTGACTGAGATATATAGATATGTGGTAGCAAGTAAGGTGATATATAATACACTACTCTTATTAGATAGCCCTTAACAACAAAACCAAACCAATGAAGATAGTTTTTAAAACCAAACCAAACCAATGAATGACTTTAAAACCAAACCAATGAAGAAAGTCTTTAAAACCAACCCAAACAAATGAAGGTAGTTTTTAAAACCAAACCAAACCAATGAATATATTCTTTAAAACTAATCCAAACCAATGAAGATAGTCTTTAAAACCAAACCACTGAAAATAGCCCTTAACAACTAAACCAAACCAATGAAGATAGTCTTTAAAACCAAACCAAACCAATGAATGACTTTAAAACCAAACCAAACCAATGAAGAAAGTCTTTAAAACCAATTGAATGAAGATAGTATTTAAAACTAAACCAAACCAATGAAAGTCTTTAAAACCAAACCAAATCAATGAAGACAGCCTTTAAAACCAAACCAAACAAATGAAGATAGTCTTTGAAACCAAACCAAACCAATGAAAGTAGTTTTTAAAACGAAACCTGACCAATGAAGACAGTCTTTAAACCCAAACCAAACCAATAAAGATCGTCTTTAAAACCAAACCAAACCAATGAAAGTAGTTTTTAAAACCAAATCAAACAAATGAAGATAGTCTTTAAAACCAAACCAAACCAATGAATGACTTTAAAACCAAACCAAACCAATGAAGAAAGTCTTTAAAACCAAACCACTGAAGATAGCCCTTAACAACCAAACCAAACCAATGAAGATAGTCTTTAAAACCAAACCAATGAATGACTTTAAAACCAAACCAAACCAATGAAGATAGTTTTTAAAACCAAACCAAACCAATGAAGATAGTTTTTAAAACCAAACCATTGAAGATAGTCCTTAACCACCAAACCAGTGAAGACAGTTCTTAACAACCAAACCAAACCAGCTCTTACGGAGCAACGAGTCAACACTTCACTGTTTTGCTCAGAAAGCCTTCGCAATCATATGCATGCTGTTACAGCGATAGTTTCTATTGCAACAGCGTTGCTGGATACCAGTAATGATGTTCAATAAATCACAGCTGTGTTTACGAATCACCATCACGTAACATTAATTTTTTTATCTTTAGGCGTGGAGCTGCAACCGAGTCTCTGTGACATTGACGTGAAAATTGGCGTTTGAAGTTCATTGCTTAGAGATTAAGTTAAGGGCGTGATAATAATAACATGATGGTAAATATAGAGACTATTACCTCGCCCACATTTTTACTAGCATCAGTCAACATCAATGATTTTAACGGTAGTCAATGTTCGAGAGTTTTTTTGTAAGTCGAGATTAGAGAGTTGTATGTTAGTTGATTAGTTGGTACTAAAGAGTTTCATTTTATTCGATATTAGAGCTTGATGTTAGTCGATATTAGAGAGTTTTATGTTACTTGATATTAGAGAGTTATTAGTAGAGATATTAGAAAATCCGCCATTTTTGAATGCAACATAAGAGGCATCACCTCGTAACTTTCGATATTACTCCAGGGATACACTACACGTGCCCCCCCCCCCCCCCCCAACACAGAATCAACTACCTTATAATATGATCAAGATACATCCAAAACGAATAAAACAATAAAACTTAATAAAAACATGATTCATTGACAAAATATTCACATTCAATGAGAGATGTGAGTTTGTTTTTGTCGTGTCATCTTTATAATTTATTTTATTTTTTAATATTTTTGTGTTATTGAAATCTATTTGATATAAAATAAATTATTTTGCTGAATAAAATCTGGAAACGTCTTGAGAACTCTATGAGTTTCTATACATGAATTTCCCATATTGTGTCACGTTTAAGAACATTAATTTTAAGTGTGTGATTCCTCTTTACATCCATTGGGATTCTCGCGGTGCTACGGAGTTCGTGGTCTGTGCTGAGATTCTCCTAGGGTGATCGAAGAGAGGAGATCGGAGCACTGATGGAGTTGTCCGTGTGCAATGAAGATAGTCCTTAAAACCAAACCAAACCAAACCAAACCAAAAAAAATAAAATAAATAAGAAAATGGCCTTTATATTTCGTTTTGGTATGAGGTTTTTGAAAATGTCTCTAAATCCTTGATTGTCTTTGAATCTCCCTGCGCTACGCCGTTTGGAAACCACTTGTTTAAAGATACGTTTACTGCATTGCCAGTGAAAACTCGCAAGGTAGCTTACTGTTATTCACTTTATTTGTAAATTGTATAACACAGATAACTATATTTTCTCTGAAATGAAGTTCATGTTAGGTGAAATATTTAGCTTTAATGTTCTCCCTCTCTGTCAATGGATTATCAGATCGTACGGCAGAAATTAGTTACCTGTAGGCTATATTCCAGATACTCGAAAACCTGAAAACAGACTTGATTTTATCAAGGTAGACTTTTAGAGAGCTCAGTGTTTCTAAAGTAGATCTCCACAACTCATGGTTGCCTACTGCTCATCTAGATAAATCTTCTGCGTGGCAGATTTTTACAGTTCAGTGGTTGTTAAATACCAGTTGTAAAACGCCCTCCCCCTCCCCCCCTCCCAACATCTATTTCCTCAAAAAGTTTTTGCTGCACCAAACAAATACACTACGTAGTGCCAGTATTAGTAGAAGAAGTAGTAGTGTTAATAGTAGTAGTAGTAGTAGTAGTAGTAGTAGTAGTAGTAGTAGTAGTAGTAGTAGTAGTAGTAGTAGTAGTAGTAGTAGTAGTAGTAGTAGTAGTAGAAGTAATAGTATTAGTAATAGTAGTAGTGGTGGTAGTAGAAGTACCTTAGTAGTAGTAGTGGTGGTGGTGGTAGTAGTAGTAGTAGCAATCACAGCAACAGCACTAGTAGTAACAGCTGATGTACTAGTAGTAGTATTAGTGTTATTAGTAGTAGTAGTTGTAGCATTCACAGCAAAAGCAGTAAAAATAACAGTTGATGTAGTAGTAGAAGTAGCAAGAGAAGCAATAGCAGTAGTAATAACAGCTGACTTAGTAGTAGTAGGAAGTAGTAGTAGGTAGTAGTGGTAGCAATAGCAGCAATAGTAGTAGTAATAGCAGCTGACGTAGTAATAGTAGTAGTAGTCGCAATAATAGTAGGAATAGTTGCTGTTGTAGAAGTAAAAGAAGCAGTAATATGAATAATAGTAGTATTAGAAGTAATAGTAGTAATAACAGCATTAGTAGTAGTAGTATTATTAGTAGTAGTAGCAGCAGCTGTGGTGGTAGTAGTACTGGTAACAGCAGTAGAAGTAGCAGCAGCTGTGGTGGTAGTAGTACTGGTAAAAGCAGTAGTAGTAGCAGCAGCTGTGGTGGTAGTAGTACTGGTAACAGCAGTAGTGATAGCAGTAGTAGCAGCAGCTGTGGTGGTAGTAGTACTGGTAACAGCAGTAGTAGTAGCAGCAGCTGTGGTGGTAGTAGTACTGGTACCAGCAGTAGTGATAGCAGCAGCTGTGGTGGTAGAAGTACTGGTAACAGCAGTAGTGATAGCAGCAGCTGTGGTGGTAGTAGTACTGGTAACAGCAGTAGTAGTAGTAGCAGCTGTGGTGGTAGTAGTACTTTTAACAACAGTAGTGATAGCAGTTGTAGCACTAGTGACAGTAGGGGCATTACTACAAGTTTCGCCACAATCATCAGTAATATTTCTACCAGAATCACCACTACAACCACTACTAATGTTTCTTTCATTACTAATACTACCACCACCTCCACTACTACTGTAACTAGCACCAACACTCACTGCTACTTCCATCATCACCATCACAATTAATGCTACCACCACAACTACTATTTTCACCATCACTACTACTATAACCACCGTTAATACTACTTCGTATGCCACCACACCCTCTACTATTAATAATACCACTATCACAACCACTACAACCACCACCACTACTTTTATTACCACCAGCAATAGTAATATATTACAACTAATACTACTACTACCAAGAACACCACTCCTACTTCCTTCACATGTACTAATACTAACAGCACCACAATACTACTACCACCACAACATCTACTATTACTAATACCATTACCACAACTACCGCTACTACAATCTTCATCACCATTACTACCAGCACCTCTACCCCTATTACCTCTGTTATTACTGCTACCACCAGACTGCTACTACTAGTACATACATTACCATCACCACCACTATTATTACTACAATCTAATACTAGCTCTACTTCAACCACTACCTACAGAACCACACCCATTGATACTACTATTACTGCCACCCCCCAAAACTAATACTACAGCTATTACCACCACCTTTACCACTACATCCTACTAATACTATCACCATCCCAGCTACAAGTTCTACTAATAGTATTACTTCTATTAATACCATTATCGCAGCTACCACTAATAATACCACCAACAACATTATGAATGCTATTACCCTCATCATCACGACAACTACCACAGCTACTGCTAATACTATCACTATTACTATAACTACTTCCACCATTACATACAACTACTACTAGCACCACCACAGATACCACTACTACTACCACTGCCTCGACTACTGATGCAATCACGACCACTCTTCTACAATTATAACAGCCACTACAAATAATGTTACTAACACGACTACTATACATACTACTAGTACTACCACCACTACTAATTCTAGATCTACTACCACCACAGGAACAACTATTAACATCACCACTGGTACTACTTCTACTCCCACCATCAGCAATACCACTATAACAACTACTTTTACTATAATACTACCAATGATAATTCTCCGCATAATACTAGCACACTTCTATTACTACATCTACTACTACTATCAGCATCAACACGATGATTACTTCTACTTTTTCTACTACTACGACAACCACTCTTCTACTACTGCGCATAGTTCTACTACTACTACTACTACTACTACTACTACTACTACTACTACTACTACTACTACTACTACTACTACTACTACTACTACTACTACTACTACTACTACTACTACTACTACTACTACTACTACTACTACTACTACTACTACTACTACTATTACTGCTACTACTAATTTACCACTGCTACTACTACTACTATACTACTAATACTACTACTACTACTACTATTATACTACTACTACTTCTTCATTTTTGATCCTTAGCCGCCGACCGTCAAAGCAGTCAGTGGCCATTACGCCTAGTGGCGTCTTGTAGGGCAACAACAAATTGATTCCACTTTGCTCGGTCGGCGGCCATCCTTCGTACAGTGCCCCAACTCTGGTTCATTCTTTGCATCTCAGCCTCCTCATTCCTCCGCCAGGTTTTTTTTTTATCGGCCTCTCTTTCGTTTTCCTTCACTGGTCCAAAGCATAGCTGTTCTTGTGATGGCATCGGGGTCTCTTCTGAGGACATGGCCAACCCAGCTCCAGCGTCTGCCAGCTATGATGGTATGCATGTTCTCTTGCTTGCTCCGAGTAAGCAGATCTTGGTTGGTGATGGTATTCGGCCAAAAGATTCGGTGAATATTTCTTAGGTATGTTGTGTGAAAAGAGGACAATCTCGACATTTCCTTCTCTGTAACTCTCCAGCTCTCCGCGCCATAGAGAAGCACAGAAAGCACTACTACTACTACTGCTACTATACTACTACTTCTACAACTATACTACTACTGTACTACTAAGGCAACTACTATACCACTACTACTACTACTTCTACAACTATACTACTACTATACTACTAAGGCAACTACTATACTACTACTACTACTACTACTACTACTACTACTACTACTACTACTACTACTACTACTACTACTACTACTACTACTACTACTACTACTACTACTACTACTACTACTACTACTACTACTACTGCTACTACTACTACTACTACTACTACTACTAATACTACTACTACTACTACTGCTACTACTAATACTACTAATACTACTACTACTACTACTACTGCTACTACTACTATACAGCAACTACTACTACTACTACTACTGCTGTACTACTACTACTACTATAATATTATTACTATACTACTACTACTATACAACTACTGTTTATTCTGCCACTCTACTGTTACTATACTACTTCTGCCACTACTATACTACTACTGCTACTACTACTACTACAACCATACTACTTCTTCTTCTTCTTTGATCCAGAATCGCCAACCGTCAAAGCAGTCAGCGGCCATCACGCCTAGTGGCGTCTTGTAGGGCAGCAACAAATTGATTCCACTTTGCTCGGTCGGCGGCCATCCTTTGTACAGTGCCACAACTGTGGTTCATTCTTTGCATCTCAGCTTCCACAGTTCATCGCCAAGTTGTTTTTGGTCGGCCTCTCTTTCGCTTTCCCTCGGGGGGTCCATAGCATAGCAGTTCTTGTGATGGTATCAGGGTCCCTTCTGAGGACATGGCCAACCCAACTCCAGCGTCTGCCAGCTATGATGGTGTGCATGTCCTCCTGGTTACTCCGAATAATTAGTTCAGCCTGAGACTCCGGATGTCCGTCCCGCATCAAAGTATTTTCATTTATTGCTGTTTCCGTAACGTGTGCGATTTTTTACACAGACAGGGGTGTCGGCCCTGTGCTAAAACCCCCAAAAGGAGGACCAGGGTACCAGCTTTTGTCTGACCCCAACCCAGGCAGACAAGTACAGCATTGTTGAACCTGCCAGGAGTAAAACTCCCACTGGCATAGCTCTGGGGATTGTCAGGGTACACAAGCTGCCATACCGCTACAAGGTATACGTACCATTGATGGCAGAACCATACTACTACTACTACTAAAATACTACTACTATACTACTACAACTACTACTACTATACAACAACAACTACTACTAATAATATACTACTACTACTACGATATAGCAACTACTACTACTACTACTACTACTACTACTACTACTACTACTACTACTACTACTACTACTACTACTACTACTACTACTACTACTACTACTACTACTACTACTACTACTACTACTACTACTACTACTACTACTACTACTACAAACTTAGTACTACTATTATACAACAGCTGCTGCTACTACTACTAATACTATTAATATTCAACTACTACTACTACTACTATACAACTACTACTACTATACAACTACTAATCTACTACTATACAACAACAACTACTACGTACTACTACTACATTACAACAACAACAACTACTACTATACCACTACTACTTCTACTACTACTACTATACAACTACTACTACTACTACTACTATAAAACAACTACTACTGCTACTACTACTACTACTACTACTACTACTACTACTACTACTACTACTACTACTACTACTACTACTACTACTACTACTACTCAACTACTACTACTACTATTAGTACTACTATACAACAACTACTACTCCTTTACTTCTCTTACTACTACTTTACAACAACAACTACTACTACTACTACACATAATACTAAACAAATACTACTATTAATACTACTACTACTACTACTACTATACTGCTACTACTACTACTACTTAATACTACTACTACTACTATACAACTACCGCTAATACTACTACTATTACTACTATAAAACTACTACTATTACTACTACTAATGCTACTATACAACTACTTCGTACTACGACTATACAAATACAAAAACTACTACAACTACTACTACCATACAACTACTACTACTACTGCTATATTACTATCATTACTACTACTACTATTTTACAAGAACAACAAATGCTACTACTACTATACAACAACTACTACTACTATACTAGTAATAATAATAATAAATTCTTTAAGCACCAAACACGGCGCATAAGGCAGAAACCAGTGCTCTCCAGGTTGTTCGTTGTGACGCCACTCCTCTTAGCTCTTGCACATTATTTAGGCCCAACGTTCTTCCTTCTCTTATTATTGTTCTTCTGAGTGTTTCTTTTGGTCTTCCTTTTTTCCTCTTACCCTCAGGAACCCAAGTGAGCGCCTGTAGTGGTATTCTGTTGTTTTGCATTCGTAGGACATGACCGATATAAGACCATCGTCTTTTCCTTATATAGTCGGAGACATATTTCTGCCTAGAGTCTTCTCTTATTTGTCGATTAGTCTTGAATTCTTTCCAACTGATGTTCATGAGTTTTCTAAGACATTTGTTCTCGAATGTATTCAGCTTGTTCTCCAATGATTTTGTTATTTTCCAACTCTCACAGCCGTATGTTAACACTGAGATAACATTTGAATTAAACAGACGAAGCTTGGTATGTATATTCAATTATCGTAATTTCCAAATGTTATATAATCTATTGAAGGCGCTAGCTGCCAAAGCAATTCTAGTATGGATTTCTCTTGTTGTGTCACCATCCTGAGTCATTTTACTGCCTAAATAATTGAAACTTTCAACTTTCTGTAGTTTTTTCCCCGTTCAAGATGATATCAAAGGTCTCGTTAGAAAAGTTCATAGCTTTAGTTTTAGAGGCATTTATTTGGAGACCTATTTTAACCGAGAGATGACACAAATTATTTATTGCTTCTTGGGATTGTCTTGGTGTTGAACTTAAGAATGCTACATCATCTGCGAAATCCAGGTCCCCCAGGAATTTTCCATTTGTCCATTTTATACCCAATTGTTCATTGTGGGTATAGTTTCTCATAACCCAATCAATAGCTATTCCAAAAAGTAGTGGTGACATAATACAGCCTTGTTTCACCCCTGTTTCTACTGTAAACCATTCTGTATTCCCTTTATTTGTTCTAACACAACATCTTGCATTGTCATATAGCGCTTTGATTATATTCACATATTTTGTTGGAAAACCATAGATTGTAAGTATCTTCCACAATGATGGGCGGTGTAGACTATCAAAGGCCTTTTGAAAATCGACGAAGGTGATAATAAGTGGCGATTGCCTTTCCACTGATTCTTCTATAATTGTTCTTAGTGTGAATATTTTATCAATACATGATCGTTTCGGCCTGAAACCCGCTTGTTCTTCTCTGATCTTTTCGTCAGCATGCAATTTAAGTCTTTCTAACATCATGCAACATAATAATTTTCCAGGTACTGATAATAGAGATATACCACGCCAGTTATTACAGTCTGATAGATCACCTTTCTTCGGTAACTTTACAATAATACTGTCTTTCCATTGTTGTGGTGGTTGTTCTTCTCTCCATACTTCATTTATAATATCTAAAATTCTCAAGAGGTTGTTGTCATTAACTGCTTTAATCATTTCCCCTGAAATTTCGTCAACTCCAGCAGCTTTAAAATTTTTTAATCTTTTAACGGCTTGTTTGATCTCGTCCAGCGTGAATTCATCGCAAGTTATTGGCAAGGTGGTTGTGGGTGTTTCATTATTAAAATCAGGTGTTACTGTTGGTGGTGGTCTGTTTAGCACCTCCATGAAGTGCTCAGCCCATCTCTTCATTTGTTCTTTTTCTGTTGGTATTGAATTCCCTAATTTACCTTTAACAGGTGTTTCCATAGCAGTAGGCTGGTGACATAGTTGTTTTGTAATTTGATAAAGGCACCTACTATTACCAGTTCTTGCAGCATTTTCAGCTTCTACGGCCAGTTCATTGATGAAATGTCTTTTATCTCTTCGAGTTTTTGTCTTAACTTCTTTATTTAACAAGTTATAAGTTAGTTTGCAAGATTCAACTGCATTATGTGTACTTGCCGCTAGTAATTTAAGTTTTGCTGTTTTCCTTTCTTGTATTTTATCCCAAGTATCTTCTCTCATCCATTTTTTCTTTTTATGTACTAGGTATCCGGTGGTCGCTACTGCTGCTTCTGTCATTGCTGTTCTCAGTTGTTCCCATTTAGTATCGATTGTCTTGGTGGTGATATCGTTGTCAATTTTGCCTAAAGCATCGAAATAGTTGTTCATTTTGACATTATATTCCTCCTTTATATCATTTGATTGCAGTCTGTGTACATCTATTCTTCTATTTTTATTCTGTTGGTATAACTTCTTCAGTTTAATTCTCAGTTTAGCTATGCAGAGGTTATGATCGCTTCCGATCTCTACTACTACTACTACTATACAACAAGAACAACTATTAATATACAATTACACCTACTACAATAAAACTACTATTACTACTACTACTACTACTTTTATAAAACTTCTACTACTACCACTACTACCACTACTACTACTACTACTACTACTACTACTACTACTACTACTACTACTACTACTACTACTACTACTACTACTACTACTACTACTACTACTACTACTACTACTACTACTACTACTACTACTACTACTACTACTACTACTACTACTACTACTACTACTACTACTACTACTACTACTACTACTACTACTACTACTACTACTACTACTACTACTACTACTACTACTACTACTACTACTACTACTACTACTACTACTACTACTACTACTACTACTACTACTACTACTACTACTACTACTACTACTACTACTACTACTACTACACAACAACAACAACTTCGACTACTACTACAATACAACTACTACACAACAACTAATTCTATACAACAACTACTACTACTAATACTAAACAACAACTACTACTACTTCAACTAAACAACAACTACTACTACTTCAACTATACAACAACAGCTACTACTACTATACAATACCTACTACTACTACTACTACTGTTCATTTACTACTACTACTATAAAAATACTATTACCACTACTACTATTCAACTACTACTACTACTACTATTTCTATTACTCCTATTACACAACTACCTAAACTACTACTACTATACAACTACTACTACTACATTACAACAACTACTATTACTCCTACTATACAACACCAACTACTACTGCTACTAAACAGGTACTACTACTACTACCTCAACTATACAACAACAACTACTAATACTATACAACAACTTCTAATACTACAACTACTACTGTACAATAACAACTACTAATACTACTACCACTACTATACAACAACTGCTACTACTACTAGTACTATACAACAATAACTACTACTATTACTATACAACAGCTACTACTATATCAACTAAACAACAACAACTAATATTACTTTACTACTACTACTACTACTACTACTACTACTACTACTACTACTACTACTACTACTACTACTACTACTACTACTACTACTACTACTACTACTACTACTACTACTACTACTACTACTACTACTACTACTACTACTACTACTACTACTACTACTACTACTACTACTACACAACAACAACAACTTCGACTACTACTACAATACAACTACTACACAACAACTAATTCTATACAACAACTACTACTACTAATACTAAACAACAACTACTACTACTTCAACTATACAACAACAGCTACTACTACTATACAATACCTACTACTACTACTACTACTGTTCATTTACTACTACTACTATAAAAATACTATTACCACTACTACTATTCAACTACTACTACTACTACTATTTCTATTACTCCTATTACACAACTATCTAAACTACTACTACTATACAACTACTACTACTACATTACAACAACTACTATTACTCCTACTATACAACACCAACTACTACTGCTACTAAACAGGTACTACTACTACTACTACTACTACTACTACTACTACTACTACTACTACTACTACTACTACTACTACTACTACTACTACTGTTACAAACATTACCAACTACTACTACTACTACTACTACTACTACTACTACTACTACTACTACTACTACTACTACTACTACTACTACTACTACTACTACTGCTACTACTACTACTACTGATACTACGACTACTACTGTTACTACTATACAACAATAACTACTACTACTAATAAAACTACTAACTACTACTTAATACTACATTATATTACTACTATATTTTACAACTACTACAGCTACTACTTCTACTACTTCAACTATACAACTTTACAACTACTAGGTGGTAGTAGCAACAACTACAACACAATACAACAACAATTACTACTACTACTATGAACTAATTTTCAGAACATGCTACGGGTGCTACTTTACAATGATACTTTACGATTCTACAAATGAACTGTTCTCCTGGTAATATAGTATAAACAACAACAATACTACTACTACTGTTCACAACAATACAACTACTACCACTACTATAGCAACTACTACTACTCTACAAAGATTCAACAACGTTTACTGCTGGTACTTTATTACTTCTCAACTACTACTACTACTATACAATACTACACGGGGTGTTGGCTATACAACTTGTACTACTATAGCAACTACGGTAGTCTACTACTACTATACATTGATTATCTTCTACCATCCCTGGTACTATGTGGTCTCATTCACACTATTTACCATTGTCTATATGACTACTCTACTAATACTACTACTGCTACTAAGACGTGGAATACGACTGGACTACAACAGCGACAATCCTAGACTACTGACACTACTAGCGAGAACAGCTACTACTACCGTATTAACAACAACAACTACTTGACTACTGCTACTAAAAACTACTACGGTACTCATAACAACTTTTCACACCTTTGTCTGAGGTACCCTCTACTACGACTACTACTATTTTACTACTTTACAACTTTATCCTACTCTTCTAATAAATACAGCTATACACTAGTACTACTTAGTGGTGGTATTAGCAGGTAAGGTTCTAGTAGCAGTAGTATCTAGTCCCACTTTATCAGTTGGGTAGTTGTAGTTTATGAGTAGATTTTCAGAACATTAGTGTCTTAGTATGCAATGTGTATTTACGATCCGTTAGCGGAAGTGACTTTCTCCTGTTCATGTCAATGAATCACAGGACAGCAATAAAATCTGTCTCATGCACAGTTAAGTACCCAGTTTTTATTTTATCAAAGATTATGTGTTTATCTAGCCTTGATTTCTGTTCTCAATTAATCTGACATAAATCGGGGTGTTGGCTGGCCTACTGTGTATATAGCATAACGGTAGTGTTGCCACTGATAACTGATTTCTTCCGACCATCCCTTTGTCATATGTAACACTATTAACCAGGGCAGTTATTGTGATAGACTCAGTTCATGCACCATTATCATCATATGGTATCATCTTCACATTGAAGGTCGACTGCAATGGATCTCCAACATTTTCTGTCTCTTGTCTTGATGGTGCACGCTGATAGACCCTGTCCTCTCCATCTTTTGATGTTATCTTTCCACTAATAGCGTTCTACAAACACCAAAATTAGATTATACAAGAGCTGCGTTCTTTTTGTACTTTTTGTATGGCGTGGAGTGCTGGAAATGTCCGAATTATCCTCTTCCCACACAGGTTGCATAAGGAAAATTCGGCGAATTTTTATGGAGAATACCATCTACAACCAGGAACTGCTTACACGGTGCAGCCAAAAAGGCCTTTATAAGTGGTTATGTTTTTTAAAACTGAAATTCGGTTGCAAATTCACTCAATGATGATTTAATCAACTATAGACTTATAGTTACAAATAACAAGTTTAATAATTAATTATTTTTGAACAAGATAAAAATAAAGTTATTTTAACACGGATAATAATCAATTAATTTTGATCATTGTGGGAAGATTTCAGTAGAAATTTTATATCTATATGCTGGGCCATTACTTTATTACTAAACTGGTAGGGTATTTACAATGATTCGTCGATGATCTCGGGTTCAGTCACTGCTGGTTTCCAGAGGTGTTTCGGGCTGTTTCTTCTATTCAGGAGTCAGAAGATACTGTGGCAGCGGCATGTCTCTTGTAGCATGGCCGGGGTAGCTACTTAGACTGCCAAGGCAAGCGTCTTCAAGACCCATCTCATGTAGGCGTTTAGCCTCAACTGTTGGCAACTTGTACCACAAACTAAGAAGAAACAAAAGCCTCTTTTTTCAGCATCGAGCCTCATGATATGAAAATCAAGCAACCTCCGCTTCCATTCACCCTGTTATCTTCCTAATAATTTTGCCCGTTCTTGAACATTGACTTTTGACCCAATGAATTGGATGAATTTTATTCTGGAAGACGACGCTTAAAACATTCTTTACAAATATAAATATTTAAATAAAACTTACTAAAAAATTTAGTATAATAAATATATAAACCATGGTATCATCATTCACTCCCTGCTCCCAGTGAAACCACGGGCAACCTCTGCTATTAGTTTATTGTGGGGAAACCGGCACGAAGCAGTTACCAGCTCTTGCAGTGGTGGTTCATGAAACAATTTTTTTTAACATGACGAGGTTGCCAGCCCGTCACGTGATACAAGCTATTTATAAATGTCAAATACAATATATCATATGATTATATACTTATATATATATATATATATATATATATATATATATATATATATATATATATATATATATATATATATATATATATATATATAATCGCAAACTCTATACAGAGCAATACAACAGGAGACAATCTGATCATCAGAAGCGGTCCTCCGTCGAATAAGTGTTTCGGCCCTTTATTCTCCTTTACACTCTAAGTGGGGCGGGCCCACCTGGGTCATTACTCCCTAGTATCTCTTTCTCCTGTTGTCTTGTGTAGAAAATGAACCCATTCCACCTTAGTGGCAGCTTTAAAATCCACATTTCCGCCAGCCGGAGGCAATTGTGAAAGTAACAAAGTGAAGTTAAATTATTGCGGTTGTTCCGCAGCACACCACTGCCACACCTGCGTGAAGCCGACGATGCGTGAAGCCATTACAAGCTGGCAACTGTAATCTGATTGCTCCCGACACCACATATAAATCACCGCAGGTGACCTGTAGAGCCGCCGTCCTTTCATCAATACAACGAAAAGCTCACTGTATTGCGGACTTCGAAACATTTCAATATCAGGATGTTTCCTATACCGCAGGTGGGGCTAGATTTTACTGTCCCAAGTTCCATAGCCCATCGCGATTGTTCCACAGCAAGCATGATGCCTTTTCCGCAGTTTCACTAAGCCTCTTCAGTGCGCTTGTTGTCGACTGTCTTCCCAGCCCCAACAGTTTCAATAAATCATACACTGACGCAGCCACGATCCCTCTTGCACCCACCTCAACAGCAATGAACCTTGCAGTGAACCCATCGTGACTCAGATCCGCGGCCAGATCACTATATATTGCTACTTTGAACGAATGTTGCTCGTCCAATCTGGATTCAAATGGCACGGTCAGTTCAATCGATATATATAATGATATATATATATATATATATATATATATATATATATATATATATATATGTATATATATCTATATATATATATATATATATATATATATATATATATATATATATATACGAGGTAGCTTCAAAAAGTTCCTGGAATTTTAGTATTGTATATAAATAAGTAACAATACAATTATTTACATTAAATTTCCTTCAAAATAGTTCCCTTCGGCAACCACACACTTTTGTCAACGTCCATACAGCTGTTGGAAACATTCCTGGAACCTATTCTTTGTCACCTCTCTCAGCTGCTTTATCGCATTGATAATAACGTCCTCAGCATCCTTGAGTCTCTGCCGTTTCAGTGCCGATTTTAGGTGAGGAAACAAGAAACAATCAGGTGGTGCCAGGTCGGGAGAATATGGAGGACGTTCCAGGGCAGTCTCCATTTGTCTGGGCGTTTCCTTCTGATTGCATCTCTTAGACGACGGAGGATATCAAAGTGCATTTCCATTTTAACCATTCGGCCTTCATGAATGAATTCATGGTAGACACTACCCTGGGAATAAAACTTCCAACATAACATTTCCTTTGCTGTTGTCCAAACAAAATTTCCGTGTCCGGGGAGATGAGGGTGATTTCCATTCAGAGGACTGACGTTTTGTCTGAGGATGGTACAAAAAAACCCACGTCTCGTCTCCTGTGATTATGTTGTTGAGAAAATTGCTATCTTGATCAGCCACAGTGATTAGGTCTCCTGCCAGTATCAGTCTCGTTTATTTTTGTTCAGGAGATAACATTTTGGGAACCATGTGTTGACTAACACGGTGCATGTGCAGTTCATTGAGGGGAATACTGTCCCAACTTCCAACTGATATTCCAACTTCTGAGGCTATTTTCTCTACACTAAGTTTTCTGTCAACACGAACAACGTTCCGAACACGCTCAATGTTTTCATTGTTTATCGAGGTAGGCGGTCGTCCGGTAGGTGGATTATCGTCGACACTAACACGACTAAAAATAAATTAATATCCTAATCCGCAGTCATATGGAACATTGAACATACATTCTTCGTCTGATATTCCACTGAAAACATATTCACAAGTCTGTTTTTCTTTGCAGAACCAATTCTTCATGACAATGTTGGCAACCCTTAGCCTACTTCTGCTTTTCCCAGCTCTTGCTGCCGCAAAGGCCGGTAAGTCAAGATCAGAATATTATTTTTAATGTGTCATTTCGTTTTGTTATCCGTAACAATATATGTGTAATCATTTGACAATTCTATACATTCTCAACATGTCGAGGTTTATAGCTTCCCTTTTATTCCATCACAAGAACTGCTATGCTATGGAGCTCAGGTGAAAGAGTGGACGACCAAAAACAATTTGGCAGAGATGCAAAGCATGAACCTGAGTTGGGGCGCTGTATGAAAGATGGTCAACAAAGTGGAGACAGTTTGTTGGTGCCCTACAAGGCACCTTTAGACGTGATGACCTACAAAGTGGAAACAGTTTGCTGATGGCCCACAAGATACCACTAGACGTGATGACCAACAGAGTGGAGACAGTATGATGGTGCCCTACAAGACACCACTAGACGTGATGGCCAACAAAGTGAGACAGTATGATCGTGCCCTACAAGACACCACTAGGTGTAATGGATTACTTTGTCAGTCAGGTGCTAAGGGTCAAGGAAGAAGATATACTCCATTGTCCCGTGTAGTCCCTGGTGTGTCTGAGGATAGTGTTTTTCGTTCCCTTTTTGTATTAAATGTATTTATTTATCTTTTAAATTGAAATTCCTGTGTATGATTATTAACAAGGATTATTTTTTAACTGGAAGTAATTTTTTTCGAAATCCTGGACAATCACGTCTACTGTAATAGCGTTTATGAAAGATAGGAGTTCAGCAAATTAATGACAGTCCTCAGCTTGCTTGATCTACGCAACGACATACATTTCCGTTATGTGCTCCTTTTCATTCATTCAGTATCCTAAATTCGTGAAAGACTAAAAACAACGCTCAGAGACCTGTTTTGGCACGGGTGTCAAATCTGACCAACGCTCTGAGCTGTGTTTCGGAGTCAAAGAGTTAGTCCTATTCTTCTTTGGTAGATGAAAGATAAAAGTGATGATGATGTGAAGAGCAGACATCGTTTTACGTTGTTAATCTAATATAATACAACGTTATTATCATCTATAACGATTTAGTACCTATTCTTTTAGTTTCCCTTTTGACTTTTCTTGCAGATTGCAGTTATGAAGGAAAAAGCTACGCCCATCTAGATCCGGTTCCACACGCTAATGGCTGCACCAAATTTCAGTGTCAGAACGGTACTGTTGTTGTAATTGAAGAAGGTAATGTCTGACAAAACAGCCTTTGCTAGTCTCAACAACATCTACAAGTCTTCCCAGTACAGCGCAAACACCAAATTAAGATTATCTGAGAGCTGTGTGCTTTCTGTGCTTCTCTATGGTATTGGAATGCTGGAGAGCAACAGAGAAGGAAATGTCGAAACTGTCCTCCTTCCATACACTTTTCCACGGAAAATTCTCCGAATCTGTTGTCCGAAGACTATCACTAACCAAGAACTACTTACTCGCAGTAACCAAGACGACATACACACCATCATAGCTGGCAGACGCTGGAGTTGAGTTAGTCACGTCCTCGGAAGACACCCCGATGCCATCATAAGAACAGCTATGCTATGGACCCCCGAAGGAAAGCGAAAGAGAGGCCGATCTAAAACAACTTGACGGAGAATTGTGGAGGCTGAGATGCAAAGAATGAACGAGAACTGGGGGCATTGTACGAAGGATGGCCACCGACCGAACAAAGTGGGAGCAGTTTGTTGCTGCTATACAAGACGCCACCAGGCGTGGTGGCCGCTGACTTTGACAGTTTTAGGATTAAAGATGAAAAAGAATGTCTGATAAAGTGGTTCGTGAATCTGGCCCCAAAGTACAATTATCATGTATGAATATGTCTAGCATTGCTTGCTGTCATCTTAAGAAACATGGATCAGGTGGTGGACATAATATAGACAGCTTCAGATATTCATTCATTTTCCTTGTCACTCCTTATCGAACACTGAACCACTACTACAACTGGTTACCTTGTCACTCCTTATCTAACACTGAACCACTACTACAACTGGTTACCTTGTCACTCCTTATCGAACACTGAACCACTACTACAACTGGTCACCTTGTCACTCCTTATCTAACACTGAGCCACTACTACAACTGGTTACCTTGTCATTCCTTATCTAACACTGAACCACTACTACAACTGGTCACCTTGTCACTCCTTATCGAACACTGAACCACTACTACAACTGTTCACCTTGTCACTCCTTATCGAACACTGAACCACTACTACAACTGGTCACCTTGTCACTACTTATCTAACACTGAACCACTACAACTGGTTACCTTGTCATTCCTTATCTAACACTGAACCACTACTACAACTGGTCACCTTGTCACTCCTTATCTAACACTGAACCACTACTACAACTGGTCACCTTGTCACTCCTTATCTAACACTGAACCACTACTTCACTCCTTATCTAACACTAAAACAACTACTACAACTGGTCACCTTGTCACTCCTTATCTAACACTGAACCACTACTACAACTGGTCACCTTGTCATTCCTTATCTAACACTGAACCACTACTACACACTTGTCAATCTAACAAACTACTACAACTGGTCACCTTGTCACTCCTTATCTAACACTGAACCACTACTACAACTGGTCACCTTGTCATTCCTTATCTAACACTGAACCACTACTACAACTGGTTACCTTGTCACTCCTTATCTAACACTGAACCACTACTACAACTGGTTACCTTGCAGGAAGCCTGCTCTACGCTTTCACATTCTCATGCAGATGTAGTTTATGTGGCAATTTGTTTTACACGATTATATTGTCAGCCTCATGCACAACCTCATTTTATTTGCCTCCTACGACATGCTTGAGTGTATTGTAGTTCTATTCTTTATTTGCCACTTCAGAGACGCCCGGGATCTACACGGGTCAACTTCAGATATCATCACCATTATCATCATCACCATCATCACCATCATCACCATCATCATCATCACTTGAGCGCCCCAATCAGCATTGACCTTTATCAAATATATGTCGTCTTTCTATCCCGTGCCATCAGGTCAATGACCTTCCATGTATTCTTCATGCTCCTCATATCTGTCTCCACTTCTCATCTCTGTCTCCACTCCTCATCTCTGTCTCCACTCCTCATCTTTGTCTCCACTTCTCATCTCCATGTCTTCTTTAGTCTCCCTCTATCTTTCTTACCCTGGAGATTCCAGACCATGGACTACCTTGTAATGTTATCAATATGTTTCCTTATTGTGTGTCCTATCCATCGCCAGCGTCTATTTGTATCTCTTTTTCCACCGGCAGTTGTCTGGTTCTTGTCATCTGTTTCACATTAGTGATCTTGTCCCTCCACTTCAATCATTCCATAGTACTCAACCACCCATTTATGAAAGTATTTTTTTCCCTCCATATTTCAGAGCCAAACAATAGAACAGTCTTGGCATTTGAATTGAAAGTTATGGTTTATAACTTCAGATATACTAAAGTCGTAATAGCGAATAGTGAATAAGTTACTTGACATGGTTGATACGCTAGTGACAGAAAATGAAAATAAAGGTCTTATCCTAAATAGCAAAAAGGCAGATGTCATTGTTATCTCGAAGAAAATGACTTTTCCAGAATGCATTATTAAAGTAAATGGACATGTTTTGAAAGAAGTAGTTGATTTTAATATCTGGGCACATTACAAACATCGGATGGAAGATGTATCTTAGAACTGAGAAGTAGAGTAGCCCAGACAATGAAATGTGTATAATGTTCTTTGTCACTGGAAGAAAGAAAGAGTTATTCGGTGTTATAGAGACCCAATCATAACACACAGAAGTGAGTCATGGACATTAAGTAAACGTAAGTAAATAAATTAAGGGGCTGCTGTAAAACTGGTAAGGAATATAAGTATATAAACCAATAAAACGGTATTGAATCAGTTCTACAAATAACGGATCACATGACACAAGGGACGTTTCGGGTTTTACCCTTCGTCAGCCACAAACAGGTGACAAGGACAAGAATTACATATAGGTACAACAAAAACATACGATGATGAGAACCATACACCAAATGAGCGATACAAGAAAGTGCCATGAAAAAAAGTCAACAGTAGAATTCATAAAAAATCAATGGAGACAGGAAGTTATGGAGCGACATGATCGTCTGCGCCAAATGGCACCATAAAGAGAAGTACTGATGGCTGAATGAAATAGAAAAAAACGCTACCCTTAGACAGGGCGCAATTTGAAACCAACAACAAACAAACAAAAAACTGGTTAATTAACGGCTTTATAATACAGTTTTAGAATCATAAGTGTTGTTGTTGTTGTTGTTGTTGTTAAACTAGGTCTGCTGAGCTTCTCACTCTTTTGCAGCCAATACAAAGTTGAAGAGTCCTTGGTATTATCTACACTGTAGATCTAGGCTTTTCTTATGGCTTGTCTGCCAAATGTGTTGAATTAAAGTCATGAGCTTCAGTCTCTCCACCTTCGATTCCATGTTAAAGATCGTCACATCTGGTCCCAAACCAGGAGTAAGAAGCGCGTGGCATTCTGTACATTCACCGCCATCTAATGAGGCTCTCCAACTATGCAGAACTAAATTACTGTACTCTGGATCGGGGCTCTCTTAAGGAAAGTAATATTCACGTCCTGCACAGAGCTACTTCTCACTTCCCCTGCCTATCACGGTCCATAGTGAGATCCTTCTGCATTCAGTCAACCAGGTCAAAGCCAAAGAGTTACGTCTGAGGCTCAAGTGACTCCTCCAAGCTTAGTGTGCAATGCTGGGTTCTCAAGAAGTTTCACCACAGGGGGAATCCCTGGAAGTGTGTGGATGATTTCGAGAATCAATGAGGGTTTTATTAGCTTTACAGACAGAGGTTCACGTCTACATATGCATATTATAGCATTGTGCTTATCAGGTGGTCGTATAAGGACGACTCAAGATGTACCTCCATGCATAACGTCCAGAGCATGAATCCGTAGTGTAAGAGAAATGGTAGAGACAAAAAAACTCATTTAGAAAGGAATTAAACAATGATAAGAAGGGATGTGACGAAGAAAGTAACGTTTGTGAAAGGATGGCACAGGATACTAAGGTTTGGCACCCATTTGTTGAAGACCTATGCTCCATTAGGAGCTGAAGAGTAATGATAATTTAAAACATATCGTCATCATTATCATCTTCCTTATCACCCTTTATCAAGCTAGGAACCACCACAACATCAGGTCTTCTTGCAGGACGCCTACACCAAACATTTACATGCTCTTACAGATGTGGTTTCTGTAGCAGTCTGTTTTACACAATCAGGTTTTCCAGTCACATGATATAAAACATATCCTACTTTTATTATGTTTCTGTGTTTTATTCATCAGCCTGCGGGAAGGAAGTGGACAGCAACTGCCATCTGGTGAAAGTCCAATTCACTTTCAAGAACAGCTATTACGTATGCAAGAAGACTACAACTGGGGGGATAGTTGAGTACAAAAATGAACCGGCTTCACCACCTGCTGCGTATGACTGCACTGTTAAAGGTAAACTGATGAAGCACCTGGAGAGGTTTAAGTCGTCTGACGCCTGTGGGACCTACCAGTGCCAAGATGGGACTGTTGTTCTTCTGAGTCCCGCAGGTAACCTTGTTTTTTTCTTTTTCTTAGACGTTTTGTCTCGTTTTGACGAGGCACGTTTCTTTCAACCTAGACATATGGTCCGTCCGTTATATTACGGCGCATGTCCAAATATGAAAGACCCTGTGTTCTGGTGTAGGATTTTCTGATTGTTTTTATTAATGAACATTGAAATAAACAAAGAAGGGAAACCCGAGGTCTCTTACCAGTAAACACATTATATACATAAAGCGGTATGTTAAAGTCACTTGGGAGAAATAAAGGTAGAATGGTAGATGGTTAGAAAAGAGAAAAACAACAGAAGTGATTGGCTTACCGGCGGGTCGAACCGAGAACCATCCGAACGGTACCACCGCCTCGCTACGTTAGTGAATCGTCACTAATACATTGTTAACTAGGCACTACAAAATCATAGTGCTTCATAAACAGTGGTCATCATCATGGAGCAGGCACGACAGGAGGGAAGGATAAACAGGGCGATAGGGCCCGGGGCTCGCCTCAATAGCGGGATTCAACTCAGTCGAGGATGCATGATTCCTACATGTGTTTCTTTACATTAAAATATTTGTATATATCGCCCACTGGCAGGATGGTTAGAGCACTTACTTCTCGCGGTACAGGTTCAAAATCTAGTAGAATCACGTTTTAATCTACCCAGCTATGAAAGTGTACCTAACTCTGCTCCTACCTTAGGGAAGACAAAGTCGGCGAGAAAGAGAAATGGTCACCCCCACCTTATAAAGCTGCGTTTAGTATAGTGAAGTCTCTAACGCTTCGCTCTCCTACAGCAGTATCCGTTATGGGACTACGTTTACCTTGTTTAACCTCATAATGAAAAACAGTGGACGGTCCTCACCATATGAAATGGCCTAGGCCTTATTTGAGCTCTATCTCACTGCTGCTGCTGCTACTATGACTACTAATACTATTACTACTACTACTATTACTTCTACTAAAATTACTATTACTACTATTACTATTATTACTACTATTACTATATTACTATTACTACGGTTAACACTACTATGACAACTACTTAAATTACTAATACTGTTATTACTACTACTACAACTACTATTACTACTTTTACTATGACTCCTACTACTAGTACTACTACTAATATTACTATTCTACTACTATTATTACTTTCTTATAGTAGAATAGTAATATTAGTAGGAGTCATAGTAGTAGTAGTAATAGTAGTTGTAGTAGTAGTAATAACAGTATTAGTAATTTAAGTAGTTGTCATAGTAGTGTTACCGTAGTAATAGTAGTAATAATAGTAATATTAGTATTAGTAATATTAGTAGAAGTAATAGTAGTAGTAGTAATAGTAGTAGTAGTATTAGTAGCAGCAGCAGCAGAGATAGAGAGAGAGAGAGTGAGAGCGAGAGAGAGAGAGAGAGAGAGAGAGAGCTCAAATAAGGCCTAAGCCATTTCATATTGTGAGGACCGCTCACTATTTTTCATTATGAGGGTTAAAATAATAAACGTAGTGTACGTGTTTATATATGCATAAAATCGAAAATGTGTTTTTGTCTGTTACTTCATAACTCGAGACCGGCTAAACGGATTTTGATGCGGTTTTCTTCGGCGTATTGGACATTTCTCTGGTAAAGTTTTAAGATATATATCGCATGGTACGACGTCAGGAGGCTTCGCATAAAATGTTTCTTCATTCCATTTATTCTTATGTCAAGGGAATTCATTCATTCTTATCTTAAGGGACAAGGTACGTAACTTACAAACAATATAAGTCATAATTGTTATCTTTTTTTCCTTAAATTTAGAAGAACTACGTTGCTTTATGTTGTCTAAGTTTTTTAAACCACGGTTTTTGACAAGGAAACGTTAAATAATACTCAGTTATGTAAAGCTGTTACTTAAATTTACAGATCGATGCTTTCTGTTAATGAAAATTGTGTAAATCGGGATCCTTGAAAAGAAAGTTTGATTAATTCTCAGCTATGTTTGTGCTTCAAGATTTGTGTATGTTCTAGAAGATTCCCGAACTCAATTCATTCTTAAGGGACATAAAAACAACGATTAACAGCCTCAGCTTAGAAACTATGTAATTCATAAATTGTATCCTTTTTCGTTAAATTTAGAAGAAGTGCATTGATTTCTGTTATGTAGGTTTTCTAAATCACGATTCCTGACAAGGAAAGTTTGAATAATACTCAGCTATGTAGAGCTTTTACTTAAATTTGTAGTGCGTTGCTTTCTATTATGCAATTTTTCCACATCAGGATTCCTGAACAATGTTTAATTTTTAAATGTGCCACGGGAATTGCACTTATGCTTTATATTCTCTTCTGCAAAAATGGTTTTGTTGTTAGAAGAAGGGCACAACTTTTTTTGAGGGAAATTATTATTTTATTTTATTTTATACTATTTTCCTTCATTTTTATGTTTAAGAATGCAAGTGAAACTACGCGTGTGTGGTTTTATATGCAATGTATCCCATTATAGCATTATTTTATAGAGGATAAGGCATAAGTACTGTATAAAGCTGAAGGATCCCGTTACTCGACCATTGAAGCATATTGGGAATATGGTGTTAGGCCCATATTTTCTTGACCATTGGCACACTAAATTTGCCCTGAAAATTGTTTTGATCATTATGCGATGGGTAACATTATTTAAAAAAAACGAATTTTTTTTTTCCAACTGGAAATAATCAAAATGGCTTTAACATTATTCGATAGCAATTTAAATAGATAGACAGATAGATAGACAGACATATGGACGGACTGACAAACATACAGACATACATACAGATAGATAGATAGATAGATAGATAGATAGATAGATAGATAGATAGATAGATAGATAGATAGATAGATAGATAGATAGATAGATAGATAGATAGATAGATAGATAGATAGATAGATAGATAGATAGATAGATAGATAGATAGATAGAACGAACGAACGAACGAACTTTATTTTCAAAGGGTTTAGAATTGGGCACGCAGGCCCGTCTAACATTCTGCCCTTCCTTTCTCTCTTCTTCCATAGTTAATCCATTTATTCTCACACGTATCCTAAATGTTACTTAAATAATAAAATAACAAAAAAAGTACAATAAAATAAAATCCCAACATTGTAACAGTACAATAACAGTTACACAGATTTACAGATGCGTATCATAATTTATACTAAACAGGACAAAATTAACTTTAAAACCTACATATGATGTTATGTAATTATTTAAGAACATAACGAAATTAGGGTGGCATGTAATCTGCATTCATGATGTATTTGAAAAGTCTGTGATTGAATGAATTTGGACTAAGAGTATTATTTAAGTCATGTGGAAGAGTATTCCACAAATGAGCAGCAGAAAAAGCTAAACTTTTCTTGAATAAGTCGAGCCTAGGCTTGGGCATGTGTAATTTATTTAAGCGTTGACTGCGTCTTCCGCTGTATTTGAAAATATGCCACAGATACATTGGAGCATTCTGTGACAAGATTTTGTGAATAAATTTGGCTTTGTTGAAGAGAAGGCGCTTTCTTAGTGGTAATATGTTAAGATATGTATATGCGTCTACACACTGTGTGAGGTTTTTGTCTGAAATTAGGCGCACTGCACGTTTTTGTAATGAATAGAGTCTTTTAGTGTTGGACATGGTGCAGCCATCCCAAATTGTGGAACAATAGTCTAGATGTGTTTGTATCTGGGATGTATAGAAAATTTTTCGTGTCTCCTCATCTAGGAAATGTTTGATTTTAGCTAACTGGTAAACATTTTGTGCCGTTTGTTTGGTCAGTGCTTGTACATGCGAATTCCAACTTAAATGTTGGTCAATTATGAGTCCTAGGGTTTTATATTCATTTACATTTTCAATTAAAGAGGTTCCAATGTAGAGCTGAAGTGTTGTTTTCGGCGAGTTTTGTAATTTTTGTCTAGTTGATATTATCATACATTTTGTTTTAGTGATATTTATTTGCATGCAGTTTTCATTGCTCCACTTAATACGATTGTCTGTGTCGCTTTGTAATAATATTTCTAGCGTGTTGCAACTTTTATCACTAGTATAAATGGTACAGTCATCGGCAAATAGGTCGCAGGATGAGTGCTCGATGTGTAGTGGAAGGTCATTTATGTAAATGGAAAAAATTAGAGGGCCGAGAATAGAACCCTGAGGAACACCAGTGTCAATAATAGTTGGGCTTGACAAGGAGTTATTGTACCACACTACTTGCTGTCTGTCGGACAGGAATGATTTAAGTAATGTCACTAGTTTAAAGTTAACATTCATTGTTTCTAATTTTCTTATTAAAACAGCGTGATCTAATATATCAAATGCTTTCCTAAAGTCTACAAAGATTGCTCCACATATGTTATCGTTATTTATGTTTAGGTGCAAGTTGTCTATCATCTTAGTTAGAGCTGTGTGGCATGAATGCTTTTGTCGAAACCCTGACTGACTGTCAATTAGCAAGTCATTGCTAACTAGGTAATGTAGTGTTGCTTTATGTATGGGTTTTTCTAGTGGTTTAGAAAGCGATGATAAAAGAGAAATTGGTCTATAGTTACCAAGATTACTGTTATCTGACGAGCCAGGTTTGAAGAGAGGATATACTTTCACAATCTTAAAGGCCGAAGGAAAATAACTTTTAGCAATACATTGATTATATATAAAAGTTAGTGAATCACTAATAGCTGGTGCGGCGTAACGCAGTATTCGATTACTAATTCCGTCAAGCCCTGATGAGCTATTATCCTTAAGGCCAATAAGATAGTTATACACTTCATTAACTGTCATAAAAGGAATGTCGGGTGGAACTGAGTTTGTACATTTGTTCTTACAGAATGCTGAAAGTTTGTCTAAGTCACTAGAGGAAGGTGGTATTGTGGATTTCAGACTGTTTATTTCTGCTTGAAAGTGATTGCTGAAGTCTGTGCAAGTAAATGAAGTGTTGGAAGAGAATGAGTCTGGTGCATTACGTTTTTTCGCTAAGGTGTTAATTGCCTTCCATATTTCCTTACTATTTGATTTGTTCTGAACCATATTTCTAAAATGATTTTTCTTTTCTTTGCGAATTAAATATTGAACTTTGTTCCTGTATACCCTGTATGTGTTGAGGTCCTTATTTTTGTGCGCTTGATCTCTCTGCCTCATAGCCTCCAACACTTCCTGCGTGATTCACGGAGATTTTAATTGTCGTTTGACGCAAATTTCCTTAGGTGGTACGTGCGTGTCAAAAACATTATAAAAAAATTTTGTCCAGTATTCAATAGCGTCATCCGGATCAGGAAGTTGGTAAACACGGGCGAGAGGTGCAGTTAGCAAGTCATATAAAAATAATTCCTTACTGAAATGTTTGAAACTTCTAAATTTGATACTTACATGTTTATTTTTTGGAACTTTACATTTATTCTTTGACCATGTACAGCATACTGGATAGTGGTCACTCATTGCAATATTAGGGACAGAGCATTATATGATGTTTTCTGGGCAAGTTACGTAGATGTGGTCGCTGAGTGTGGTTGATGCTTGTGTTACTCTTATAGGCTGGTTAACTATTTGTTTTAAGTTGTACGATAATATTATATTTTTCCATGTTAGATTTGAATTGTGTATATCGATGTTGAAATCA
>JAMPIV010006573.1:0-97500 GCA_024509875.1 Oreohelix idahoensis | reverse complement strand
CTCAGCACAATGCACGAACTCCCTAGCACCGACGAGAATCCCAATGTGTGTATATAGGAATCACACAAGGATGATCTCAGCACAATGCACGAACTCCGTAGCACCGACGAGAATCCCAATGTGTGTATATAGGAATCACACAAGGATGATCTCAGCACAATGCACTAACTCCCTAGCACCGACGAGAATCCCAATGTGTGTATATAGGAATCACACAAGGATGATCTCAGCACAATGCACGAACTCCGTAGCACCGACGAGAATCCCAATGTGTGTATATAGGAATCACACAAGGATGATCTCAGCACAATGCACGAACTCCGTAGCACCGACGAGAATCCAAATGTGTGTATATAGGAATCACACAAGGATGATCTCAGCACAATGCACTAACTCCCTAGCACCGACGAGAATCCCAATGTGTGTATATAGGAATCACACAAGGATGATCTCAGCACAATGCACGAACTCCCTAGCACCGACGAGAATCCCAATGTGTGTATATAGGAATCACACAAGGATGATCTCAGCACAGTGCACGAACTCCGTAGCACCGACGAGAATCCCAATGTGTGTATATAGGAATCACACATTCTATCAGTTTGTTTGTGGTCATCATCATCATTCCTTTCCGTTTGTCACAAAATTAACAGTGATACAACGTAAAAATATCTCCAAAGGATAAAATGTAGGGATAAAAAGAATGCGTAAGTTACTAGAAGGCATGATCGCCCACGCCGCGGGTCACTACCCTCCATAAAAATTGACTTGCTAGACGGGAAATCAAAACGGTTACGATTTGAACGGGATGAGAACGGCGGATCAAAAGGAAAAAAATATGACTGAAAAATTGCGTGAGACTAGCAAGGCTAAGGAGACGCAATTGGGGGGGGGAAAGGAAAATGTACGTCCCCCAAGTTGACATAAAGTAAGGAAAACGACAGAAGGGACCTTGGATATGATACGCCACAGTCATTTATTGGACGCTTTTGCGATACCAAGCCTTTTATTTGAATTCAGCGGCAAACGCAGATGCTTGAAATATTACAAAATTTAAAAAGTAACTTTTTCTTAATATTAATGTTAGGAATATAAAAATTAGCTGGCCGGATGGCCCATTCTGAGCAGTGAAATAATATGCTTTTGTTTATACAGACGGATAGATAATAATGAAGACAATGACAAAAGACTGTTGTTCACATCAGCGAAAGACTGCATTGAATCAAACATGTCACTAATTTGCACAAAAACCGCGACCTTGAGACGCAAGTGTTCAAATCTAGTTAGAATGAAAGAGAAGGGACATTGGTGGGAGCTGTGGCTAAAAATAACTTTTCAGGCAAATTTGTAGAGGGGATGGATAGGTTGGTTCAAAAACCAAGTACGTTTTTGTGAAAACGCAAGTAGAGACGGACAGACTAACAGATAAAAATCCATACTTGACTAAAGCATGACTGAAATGACTTTAGTGTAGGAAATTTGAATTTAAAAAAACCTAGGCATTGATTGGCCACAGACAATCATATTATCAGCGCTCAGACGAGCTTTTTTGCCATTCCTCAATAGTTGTCCAGTGATAGACACAGTAAATTTTAAGTGTGGTGATTTCAAATGAAGTAAATAGAAATAAGTTCAGGGACGCCATACTATAGCCAGCAGCTCAGCTGAGTTTTCCTAGCATTTCTGTGTTCTTTATTCATAATCTGGTAAGATTGAAATTATTTCTTTGTATATTTTGAATATTGTTTAATGTTTCGAGTGATTTGATACTGCCATATCGAAATCTAGCATTACAAACAAGTAAGGATTTGCTCTAGACCCCCCGCCCTAGTTCAGGGTCTAGGGACAAACAATATATATAAACTCCAGCAAGGATTAGGAAGGACAGATCAAGTGTTGAGATCAGTGGAACATATCACCTATCCTATCCTAGGGCAAGAAGCTAATAAACATATTTCTGAATATGTAGTCTGGGAGAACTTATCCTATGGGAAACCAACTTGGTAAGGTGTGTTGTATGGTCAGAGAGATCTGACCCTGTCTAAATGGTGTTATTGTAAATTGTTACGTGTAGAAGTGGCTCCTTAGGTAAGGTTCTGAACCCAAACCAATACTTTATTTCAGAGCTGTGAGTTTTTTATGTTGACACCAAAAGGTGGAGTCAAATGCTGGGTAGATAATTGACAGTGAGGACCCGTGCAGTGTCGCATCTCGGCAGAACAGCCTTGTATTGCCCCCAAGCCCGGAGAGGTGGGGCCACCCGATATATTGCCCCCAAGCACGGAGAGGTGGGGCCACCCGATATATTGCCCCCAAGCACGGAGAGGTGGGGCCACCAGATTCCAGCACCAGAACTACTCTTTCAAAGTTACGTAAGCAGGCTGGTCTGCTGGATTTACACCAACTTCATAGACATAGCACCCAAAGTGAAGTACTACTAAAACATCCCATTTCCTTCCATCATAAATGGACAATGCTTGGTAGGCTTAGACAGGGAGGGATGAAGCCACCCCAACAGCACATCTATTCATCGTTCTCCCAGGGAAAATAAAACTATGAACTGTAGAAATAATAACTACTCGTGAAAATTATATACGTACACACCTTTTATTTATCATGTCATTTATTCATGCCATTCACTCATAAATTCTAAAATCTTTCATATGTTCTGGCCAAAATAAAACCTTGGTTCAGAACAAATAAATTTAAAAAAGATTTACTTTCTAAAATTTCACCAGCTGAATTTAGTTCATTGTGTTCTAAATTTTATTGATAATATTATATTATTTAATATCTGGGTGTTTGTATATGTCAATACAATACATTACATTCAGTACCCTAGATTTTAACGTAGCCACATTCATTAGAAAAAAAGATAGGTGTGAGGTCGTAGTGGTAGCAAGAAAGGCCTTCTGAAAATTCACAGCTACATTTTATCTCAGGAGCCTTCACAGCTGACCTCATACATCACACTTAGTAATATCACCATCATACAATACCATCAAAACCACTACACCGTTCCCTGTGGAACACAAGACTGAAACAGTTGTTCTCCATCGATTTATATTCTGGGCTGTCTTTTTCAGCTGTGCCCAAGTCATTCCAGTTTCCTTGGCCTCCTCATCTACCGTTCTTCTTCAAGTTCTCTTTCGCCTCCTCACTTCTTTTCTCTTGTGTATTCCAGTTTAAAAAAACCTGTATGCCAACTTTACGTGCAGCATTGGGCAGAGCAACCTAACCTTTGAAGTGAAGACAGGAGTACGACAGGGATGCCCCTTATAAACAACTCTATTTTTAACAGTCATAGACTGGGTGATGCGCCAGACAACAGAGGGCAATCCAAAAGGAATAAGATGGACTACATTTTCTACATTGGAAGATCTGGAATATGCAGATGACATTGCACTGCTAGCACATTCACATCAACACATCCAGGAAAAAACGGATAGACTTAATAAGTATAGCCAGCAGGTGGGCTTGAACATCAACCTAAAGAAGACAGAGGTCATGACGCTTAATGTGAGCAACCCTGAGCCCATATCAGTAAGGAATCAGCTACTGGAACAGACAGATGTCTTCACATACCGAGGATGCATAGTAACAGCAGACGGCGGAGCAAGCAAAGACATCAACAACAGAATGAACAAAGCAAGAACAGCCTTTTTTAATCTACACAACATCTGGAAGTCCTCTCAGTACAGCACAAGCACAAAATTAGGATTATATCAGAGCTGTGTGCTTTCTGTGCTTCTCTATGGCGCGGAGAGGTAGAGAGTTACAGAGAAGGAAATATCGAAATTGTCCTCTTTTCACACAACATGCCTAAGAAAAATTCTCCGAATCTTTTGGCCGAATACCATCACCAACCAAGATCTGCTTACTCGGAGCAAGAAAGAGGACATGCACACCATCAAAGCTGGCAGACGCTGGAGCTGGGTTGGCCATGTCCTCAGAAGAGACCCCGGTGCCATCACAAGAACAGCTATGCTACGATCCCTAAAGGAAAACGAAAGAGAGACCGGCCAAAAACAACTTGAGGAGGACTGTGGAGGCTGAGATGCAAAGAATGAACCAGAGTTGGGGAATTGTACGAAGGATGGCCGCAGACCGAGCAAAGTGGAATCAATTATATGTTGCCCTACAAGACGCCACCAGGCGAAACGGTCACTGACTGCTTTGACGGTCGGCGGCTAAGGATCAAAGAAGAAGAAGAATCCAGTTAATGGCACATCTGGCTATGCTTGATTGTTTGTGGTCGTTGGTTTCTAATTTTTAAATTTTGCCATGGCAGCGGCCTTATGGCCAACTCTTTAAGATTTCCAACTGCCATGGGATATATATATATCACAATTTTACTCCTTCTCTGGTTTAAAAATATAGAGGACATGGAAAGACCGTGAACGGAAATCACAAAACATAAAGGCTCGGTGTGAATGTGTACTAACAAATATACTATTATTGTTTTTTTTTTCAGTTTGCCAAGACAATAAGACGTGCCATGATTACCGAACACAATTTGAAGATAAAGGAGAGCTCTACGAGTATGCCCTGGTAAACGGGACCGATGGGAAACAAAGAAATGAAGCCATACGTGTAGAGAAAAAATTCCACAACTGTACAGCGAATTCAAACACTTACAAGCACCTGGAGATTTTCAAAACTGGCAATGGGAGCCAGACATCTCAGTGTTACAATGGCCGAGTCGTCGATATTCAAACTAGTAGGTTTGTAGCCGGGGCAGGTGTTCCTTAGGACAAGATTGGCTACCATATTACCTTATAATGGCAGTCTGGTATATGCTTTATTATCTTTAATTTAAAGAGAGCAGATGTTTGTATGGCTCTAAAACCATGGATTTAGATTTCCAAAAACCAAATTTGTTTACCGACTTTCGTAAAATGGTGCTCTTAGCGTATTGATATAGTCGAAGATCACTAAATGGAACTGATTTCTTACAAGATCACTAAACTGTGGTAATTCACTGATTCACAAGATCAATAATGTGGCAAAACTGAATATCTTTCAGCATGAATTGACAAGTGCCAGTAGAACTAGCGATGAGAAGATGGTGCAGAACATTTTTACACATGGAGAAGAGAATAAAATTCTATCATCTCATCAGATGACATACATGAACGGCATCTTGTCTGTAAGAAATATGGCGAACCTTCTCATTCCACCGTGACTTTTAAGTTATCTTGAGCTGATGGCACAAGGCAGGAAGACGTACCATAAGTTTGTTGGTGAGCTGATGGCACAAGTCAGCAAGACTTACCATATGTTTGTTGGTGAGCTGATGGCATAAGTCAGGAAGACTTACCATAAGTTTGTTGGTGAGCTGATGGCATAAGTCAGGAAGACTTACCATAAGTTTACTTGGTGAGCTGATGGCACAAGTCAGGAAGACTTACCATAATTTTGTTGGTGAAGTTTGATGGCACAAGTCAGGAAGACTTACCATAAGTTTGTTGGTGAGCTGATGGCACAAGTCAGGAAGACTTACCATAAGTTTGTTGGTGAGCTGATGGCACAAGTCAGGAATTACTTACCATAAGTTTGTTGGTGAGCGATGGCACAAGTCAGGAAGACTTTTATAAGTTTGTTGGTGAGCTGATGGCACAAGTCAGGAAGACTTACCATAAGTTTGTTGGTGAGCTGATGGCACAAGTTAGGAAGACTTACCATACGTTTGTTCGTGAGATGATGGCACAAGTCAGGGAGACTTACCATAAGTTTGTAGGTAAGCTGATGGCACAAGTCAGGAAGACTTACCATAAGTTTGTTGGTGAGATGATGGCACAAGTCAGGAAGACTTACCATAAGTTTGTTGGTGAGCTGATGACACAAGTCAGGAAAATTTACCATAAGTTTGTTGGTGAGCTGATGACACAAGGCAGGAAGACTTACATAAGTTTTCGTTGGTGAGCTGATCGCACAAGTCAGGAAGACTTACCATAAGTTTGTTGGTGAGCTGATGACACAAGGAAGGAAAGACTTACCATAAGTTTGATGTTGGTGAGCTGATGGCACAAGTCAGGAAGACTTACCATAAGTTTGTTGGTGAGATGATGGCACAAGTCAGGAAGACTTACCATAAGTTTGTTGGTGAGCTGATGGCACAAGTCAGGAAGACTTACCATAAGTTTGTTGGTGAGCTGATGGCACAAGTCAGGAAGACTTACCATAAGTTTGTTGGTGAGCTGATGGCACAAGTCAGGAAGACTTACCATACGTTTGTTGGTGAGCTGATGGCACAAGTCAGGAAGATTTACCATAAGTTTGTTGGTGAGCTGATGGCACAAGTCAGGAAGACTTACCATAAGTTTGTTGGTGAGCTGATGGCACAAGTCAGGAAGACTTACCATAAGTTTGTTGGTGAGCTGATGGCACAAGTCAGGAAGACTTACCATAAGTTTGTTGGTGAGCTGATGGCACAAGTCAGGAAGACTTACCATAAGTTTGTTGGTGAGCTGATCGCACAAGTCAGGAAGACTTACCATAAGTTTGTTGGTGAGCTGATGACACAAGTCAGGAAGACTTACCATAAGTTTGTTGGTGAGCTGATGGCACAAGTCAGGAAGACTTACCATAAGTTTGTTGGTGAGATGATGGCACAAGTCAAGAAGACTTACCATAAGTTTGTTGGTGAGCTGATGGCACAAGTCAGGAAGACTTACCATAAGTTGGTTGGTGAGCTGATGGCACAAGTCAGGAAGACTTACCATAAATTTGTTGGTGAGCTGATGGCACAAGTCAGGAAGACTTACTATAAGTTTGTTGGTGAGCTGATGGCACAAGTCAGGAAGACTTACTATAAGTTTGTTGGTGAGCTGATGGCACAAGTCAGGAAGACTTACCATAAGTTTGTTGGTGAGCTGGTGGCACAAGTCAGGAAGACTTACCATAAGTTTGTTGGTGAGCTGAAAGGGAAGGATGATGATGCCTTTCTTTATCTGTCTTTGTCTGTCTGTCTAGAGTCAGTTTTTTCATTACCTATATATTACTTAGCTGTATGACTACTTGTTACGGACTTTAAGTTATAGACTTTCATCAACTGACGTTTGTGAAGAACAGAAGGATTGAAATGTTACGACACCAGTATGTCGCTGATGACAAGAAGCAGACACGTGCCAGTGGAACAAGAGATGAGAAGAAGACAGTGGAGATAGATAGGAAACATACTGAGAAAACCTGCTGAAAGCGTTAACAGGCAGTCCTTGTTCTGAAATCCTTGCGGTAAGACAAGCTAAGGTAGGCGGTAAGACAAGCCAAGGTTGGCGGTAAGACAAGCCAAGGTACGCCGGAAAACATGGAGAAGAGAACTGGAGACAGAAGTAGACATGTTAAGGAAGATATGGAAAGACTGAACTGATGGCACAGGACAGGAGGACTTGGCATGTGTTCGTTGAAGGTATATGTTCCTTGGAGATTTAAAAGGTAATGAATGAATCAATGAGTGAATGAATGAATATGACGTCATCGCTGCAGATGGCCATGGTGCAGGTAGTTTACACCACATCACTTTAGGTGCCGTTGCTGTGGTTACTCTCGTAGCAAGTTGTTTTACATGGTGAGTTTTCTAGCCCCAGCCAAGACTTCACCTTTATTTGTCACTTACCTGTTACACAAACTAACCTGGATAAGGGAGATATACTAAGGGTTATTAATGATCGCCTGCTGGATAATGACACAGCAATGGATGAATCAATCAGGCTGAGGCTGTTGGAGTTTGGCATCAAACGTGGGACTAGCAGAAATGGAAGTGAGAGAGGGTGCATCCGTCGTATGTACAACCAACGTGCTACGGGTACAATTAGGATTCTTACTCTTCGATATTTGCTGAGGGTGACTAAGCACCTATGGGTTTGCCCTGAGTACAGTGAGGTCGATTCTCAATAACAATAACTTGAAAGCAATTCGCCTTTTACCTGTGAGCTCGTAGTTCCGGGGGTTTCTGATGAGACAAAGAAAGTAGAGGACAACTGTATCATCAGGCATGTCGTACAAGGCAACTTTTATGAGGTTGTGCAAATGGCTGGCATTAGCATCTTGTAAAACAAATTGGTACAGAGACAACTGGGGGGGGGGGGGGGTTACTTAGCTGCAGTAGTGGTTTCAAGCTCCATTCGGAGCGAAAAGGAACATGATGATGATGACTGTTCCCTCAAGCAGTCTGAAAAAAGGAACATGATGATGTTGACTGTTCCCTCAAGCAGTCAGAAAAAAAGTAACTAATGTGAGGTTGTTCGTGACGGCTGGCAACATCATCGTGTCAAACAAATGTCTACAAAAACCACCACTACAGTCACTATGTGAATGTTTTATGTAGGCTTCCTGCACGTGGACCAGCTACAGTGATGGCTCCCATATTCCCTACGGAACAAAATTAAAGATGATGATGTATTCATTGGCTACAGTTTATGTAAAGTATTTTAATTGTACACAGAAATGAAATCTACTCGGTGTAGTAATTACATATGTATTTTGTTGGAAAGCGTGCAATGATGTAAGCGGACAGAGCTACAATCAGAACTGGATGTGGAAGATCGGCGAAGACGTATATCAGTGCGTCAAGCAAGACCCATGGGGCTGGACGGTAGCTCGAATCTTTGGTAAGAATTCAGCGTTGTTATCTGTCGTCTTCGTGTACTTTTAATTTTTGTTTTTGTGCTTGTTTCATGACTAATCAAACACAAACAGCAGCTGTAAGAATTAAGAACGAAATAGGAACGTTTCAGCAAGTCAACAAGAGAGTCTGGCAGGAATGTGTGCTGTCACCGGATCGGTTCAATCTGTACAGTGAAAATATAATGAGATACCTAGAGGACATGCCAGGAATATCACTTGGCGGACATAATGTAAACAACTTGAGGTAAGCTGATAAAACAGCCTTAATAGCAAAAAGAGAAAAGAAGCTGCAGAAAATGGTTGATACAATAGTGACAGAAAGTGAAAATAAAGACCACAACTATAATAGATAAAAGACAGAGGTAATGGTCACATCAAAGAATACGGCTTCCCCAGAAGTAAATGGAACAGTTTTAACACAGATCAATAGATACCTGCGCACATTAATAACAACGGATGGAAGATGCATCTCAGAAGTAAAGAGCAGAATACTCAGACAAAAGCAGCATTCTATAAAATGGAGAGTATTTTATGCAAACATTCTTAGGCATTGGAAGTAAGAAAGAGAGTTCTTCAGTGTTATATAGAACCAATCCTGACATATGGGAGTGAGTCATGGACAATTAGTATATAAGTAGAAAAGCACTAGAGGCCACGGAGATGTTTTTTCACAGAAGAATGATAAAAATACCATGGACAGCCCAAACGAGTAATGGGGATGTCCTGAAAGAGGCCAATGCGCACAGGAAACTTCTTTCACAAGTTACAAAGAAGCAATCCACTTATTGGGCTTGTTAATAGAAGAGGAAAACTGGAATGTAACGTAACCACAGGTAAGATTGAAGGAAAGAGAGTTGGAGGAAGACAAAGAGAGCAAATACTTGAAAGTTTGACATCGTGGCATGGAAAGAAGTCAATAGTAGAATTGATCAATTGTACTGGAGACAGGAAGCTGATCTCCTACGCCACTAGGCATGGTACTTGATGATGATGATAATTGTAGCGAGGTCGGAGGATATACAGATGTATCTAGATGATACCAGATGATAGTGCCAGATCAGAATTCTGGACTAAAAGAAATACCCCAGTCTCAGAAATAAGCACTGGTGTTAGGATGGCACAGGTTATAGTCAGACTGTGAAGATCTTTTGACCAGGTGGTAAGAATTTAGTACAATCGTCTAACTTCTCTAGTCGCTTAAGACTATCCTATGCTTTAGTCTAGGGAAAATCAAAATGAACATGTAACTTTAATAATAATAAACTTAACAAAGTCCTCGGGTACAATTATTAATCAATTTAATTATATATAGTGATTTTGTCTTCTTTCTTTAGAATGGATAAGTTTGAAAAATTATATTATAAATATTCACATAATTAATTCAAGATATTCACAAGATGTTTACAATATGCACTTGGCATCACTTTGATAAGCAATAAAGTCACTGTTTATATATCATCTTTGAGTTCTGACTGATTATTGAATCAAATGTCATCATATGACGGCTCTCTCTCCATGATGTTTGTGAAATCAGTCTTTTAAGATATAACTTATCCTTGATGTCTGGACTGCTGGTTTTATATCTCTGCCAAACAGTTGTTGTTGGTAATGGGTGACACACGTCTGTCAATACTTGCAGTCAGTACTGGCCTTCCCATGCATTAGGGATACCAGTAACGCTGTGTAGATCAGTTATTGTGCTCCTAGTCAAATGTTGCAGTATTAGACATATGATCTAACATCAGGCTTCTGATTGTCAGATTACAGAATCGAACCTGAAACAACATAAGGTCCTGGGATAGACTCCACCTAGGAGTTCCTCTAGACTACATGTCTGTGTGTGTCTGCCATCAGAATGTTGTATGCGGGTGATATGCACACAATGTCATTGTTATATTGCCAGTTTTACAGATGTCTAGCTGCAGTGAAATTATCAAAGCAACAACAACCTATACACATTTATTACATAATTTTTATATTTCAAATCAACTTGCATAGTCCATTCAACTTCTTTTTCTTCTTATTAACATATAGAGTGATCATTTCTGCAATCAGTGATAAGACTTGGCGATATCCAAATTTAGCCTTCTTCCTTCAATTCATCATCTTAATTCTTAATCCAAATCCATCCAGTTAAATCAATACTTAAGTAGATACAACATAGCACATATACGAATTATTCTAAAACAAATATGGCATTATATACAAAACTAATCAAGTAACATTACTCACCCTCTAGCCACAGAAATACACTGGACAATACTTGGTTGAGGTAGGCTGCCCACAGTTACAGATGAGAACTAACTCGTGTCGAGCTCTACTCTCAGTCCTTCGTGTATGGAATACTTTGGTGGTGTGTGTGTCATTTCAAATTTGCCTATCCTATAAATAGGCCAATAGCGGACCTCCTTCCAAGCATGTCGTCACTAGGTTTCTGTTGACAAAATATCTTGACTAGCACGATACATTTTTGAGCTTTTGATTTAGTTGTCTATTCATTCCTTTGTCGTTCTTGTTTTAAATACATGCTATCGTTTTCACCCATATCTTGTTTTATTCAGACGACTTGGGGCTTTCTTTCCATATATAACTTTCCCCATTCTGTTCAACCTACGGTTTGCTAGACTGAGCAGAAGTGACAAAAGTCTAATCAAATCCCGTGTGGGCACAATTGAATTCGATTATATCCGCAAATACTGCATGCCTTGCACTGTTACCTATACCTAAACATACCGTGTTTCCTCCTAGAATCAAAGGTGGAAGAATTATGCCTTCTCATCCTCCTGTTCGATTTAATTCCATTCGAACGGTGCCACCTTTAAAATAGAAAATTGTTCGAATAAGCGTCCATATTTCCTAGGCATATTACGTCTCGGCTTGTGCCGTGAGCTCGTAGCATTTCATTGGTCAATACAATTGCACAGCTAGAATCGATCCCAAAGGTAGTGGTACCACTTTTGCTACAATGATGATGAGTTTTGTTGTGAGCTCCCAGTTAACATGTACAAAAACAAGCTTTACGTTTTTCACTTTGTCCGAGAGCAAATCATAAAAAAGTCACATAGTAGATAATGCCGTAAGGAAGTGAAGTGTTAGAGACTTCACTACACTAGGTTCAGATTCGAGAGGCGAGGTAACCAGTTTCCTTTGTCGCCGTCTTTGCCTTCCATAACTCAGGAGCAGTTAGGTACCCATTTACAACTAAGTAGACTGGAGCATGAGACCACCGTGTTTTGAACCGGGTACGTTTACCGAGAGAAACCAGCACTCAAACCACTCTGCCAATAGTACGCTCTGAAGCGGTATTCAGTTTTATTGTGTTTGATTTTCAGTTCTTGATCCGGAAAGTCCTAATTGGAGGGCAACGACATAAATGAAGAACATACATAGAGGCATCAAACCTTTACGAACAGGTGTGGATCTACTGACCAGGTCATGAAGGGGTTCAAGTTAATGGGAGAGCTGATATGTTAGCCTCGAGAGCACCCATGGTGAGAACACTATATATGGATAATGGATAGATACTAAGGACAAATGATGTTCGTCTGTTAGAGATCGAGACATTGATCAATGAATTAACAATGCCAAGATTGCTGGAATTTGACATCAAACGTGGGATAAGCTGGAATAGGCGACTGAGAGGAAAGATCAGAGGATAAATCAATCGTGGTTACAATAAGCTTGCTATATTAACAATCACCAGTCACACACATCCCCATTGGCTGAGGTAGACGGAGAATCTTTTGGCTTGCCCGGAGTGCAGTGATACTGATTGTCAACTAAAACAACAACAACTTTGTCCGTTCATCTGTCACATGACAGAACTTACGAAATACTGGACCAGGTTTTATAAATGTTTCTATTTAAGGCTTTGTCAAAAATGTGTGGGTCAGCTTTAGATCTGACCTAAAACGGATAACAATTAAAGGCACTATTAGTATCAAATAAAGATCTGCTTACTGACTACAATGTCTTCTGATGCCAATAACGGATCATGTCGTATTTGTTATCATAATTTGTGATTTTAAATTCCTTCATACATTACACTTCAGGTCCACGTGAAGACATAGCCCGTCAATAAACGAATACAATTCCTTCATATATTACACTTCAGGTCCCCGTGACGCCATAGCCCGTCAATAATCGAATACAATTCCTTCATATTTTACACTTCAGCTCCACGTGAAGACATAGCCCGTCAATAATCGAATACAATTCCTTCATATCTTACACTTCAGCTCCACGTGAAGACATAGCCCGTCAATAATCGAATACAATTCCTTCATATATTACACTTCAGATCCACGTGAAGCCATATCCCGTCAATAAACGAATACAATTCCTTCATATATTACCCTTCAGCTCCACGTGAAGCCATAGCCCGTCAATAAACGAATACAATTCCTTCATATCTTACACTTCAGCTCCACGTGAAGACATAGCCCGTCAATAATCGAAAACAATTCCTTCATATATTACACTTCAGCTCCACGTGAAGCCATATCCCGTCAATAATCGAATACAATTCCTTCATATATTACACTTCAATTCCCCGTGACGCCATAGCCCGTCAATAATCGAATACAGTTCCTTCATATCTTACACTTCAGCTCCACGTGAAGACATAGCCCGTCAATAATCGAATACAATTCCTTCATATATTACACTTCAGCTCCACGTGAAGACATATCCCGTCAATAATCGAATACAATTCCTTCATATATTACACTTCAGCTCCACGTGAAGCCATATCCCGTCAATAATCGAATACACATCCTTCATATATTACACTTCAGGTCCCCGTGAAGCCATAGCCCGTCAATAAACGAATACAATTCCTTCATATCTTACACTTCAGCTCCACGTGAAGACATAGCCCGTCAATAAACGAATACAATTCCTTCATATATTACACTTCAGCTCCACGTGAAGCCATAGCCCGTCAATAAACGAATACAATTCCTTCATATCTTACACTTCAGCTCCACGTAAAGACATAGCTCGTTGTGACAGACAACTCATCCGTCCCTGAATTTGTTAGATGATGGTAAGAACCCTCTCATAACATCGGTACCCCGGAAGTGTTGGATGATATGGTACGACCTTTTGTAACGACCCCTTCGGATACCATCAGTGCCCCCGAATATTGTAGTAGTTTTTCGTCAAACGGGATTTTTTTTTCACCTGGACTCATTAGCTATGCAACCGTTCCACACAGATGGTCAACACGTTTGCTGATTAATATGTGGACAGTTTATCTACCGTTCATTCTGGTCATCGCATTGATTTAAGGAGAGATTAAGTCACGCCCACGGACATCTCTTGAGCAATCATATGCAGTATTTTCATTAACTTGGCCCAGTGGGGGCGGTGCCAGAATCAAACAGAAAGTAGCGGCACACGATCAAACAGACTGAGGGATCTCAAAAAAGACTATCGGCGCTATCAAAGGCAGTAGTGGTCCCTGAAACGAGCGACGCAAGTTTCCTGCCGGTATTTCGCATCTCGGTGTTAAACACGAAACCGATCGCAGTGGGAGCGAACGGGAAAGCCGACACGCACGCAGCGAGCGGAGATACGTCAGACTAGGGGCGGCTTCTCTATTTAGGCTGGCGGTCAGATCCCCAAAAGTCTCCTGAGATCTAAAAAGGTGTCAAATTTTCATATGTCCCACCAATCTTGCATTTCAGTTAGATATATACAGACCACGTAGAAAGCCATGTTATCATTCGGTCGCCAGAGATTTAAGATTCACTAGCTATAGTAGAAATTCGGCTAGATTTCCATCTGAATTGGTGGCTACATTGGAGTGATTTCTGTTTCTGTGCACGGTATAATATATTTGTTAAAGTGATCAGTGGTCTAATGCTTTCATTTTATTTCGCTGGATTTTGTGTTGGTTAGTAGGGATGGACTCTTTAAAATCCTCCTGAAAATAGGCTGCCCTTCTAAAATGCTGGAAATGATAAAGTCATTCCATGACGGCATGAAGGGAACAGTCCAATATGCTGGAAGCACGTCACAGCCCTTTGATATACGAAGTGGCGTTAAACAAGGCTGTGTTCTGGCTCCGACCCTCTTCGGAATCTTCTTTGCCTTACTCTTGAAACATGCATTCAGAGATGCAACTGAAGGAATATGCCTTCACACTAGGTCAGATGGCCGTCTGTTTAATCTTTCAAGGCTGAAGGCAAAAACAAAAATCAGAAGGGTCACTATAAGAGACTTGTTGTTCGCTGATGATGCTGCAGTCGTCACTCAAAGCCAACAGGAGCTTTAGAGCTTGATGAATCGCTTCACTAAAGCATGCAAGGACTTTGGCCTCACAATAAGTCTAAAGAAAACGAATGTGCTGAGTCAGGATGTGGGTGCTGCACCAGTTATCACTATCGATAACTATGAATTGGCAGTGGTGCACCACTTCACATACCTAGGGTCTACCATCAATGACAAACTCTCACTGGATACAGAAATCGACAGCGGCATTGGCAAAGCTGCAGCTACCTTTGCCCGCCTCACATCGCGTGTTTAGGGAAACTCTAAACTCACAATGAAGACCAAAGCTGCGGTATATAATGCCTGCGTCACCAGCACACTCCTATATGGCAGCGAGACCTGGACGACCTATGCTAAGCAAGAAAGAGGGCTCAATACCTTCCATTAGCGGTGTCTACGCCGCATCCTCGGCATCTCGTGGAAAGATAAAGTGACAAATGTCGAGGTGTTGTCATGTGCTGGCCTTCAAAGTATGTATACGCTTCTTAGACAGCGCAGACTTCGCTGGCTTGGCCATGTTCGCCGCATGGATGATGGTCGCATCCCAAAAGATATCTTCTACGGACAGTTAGCAGATGGCAAGAGAACAGTTGGGCGACCACAGCTGAGGTTCAAAGATGTGTGCAAGAGAGATATGAGGGCACTGGACATGGATCCAGCAACATGGGAGGATGAAGCTGCCAATCGCACTAAGTGGCGATGCTATTTACGGCGCCACCTCAGATTGGGCGAAGAGAGGCTCACACAAGAAGCAGAGATGAGGAGAAAACGTTGAAAGGAGCACCAGGAAAATAAGCAGCTGAGGGCTGTCACCTCAGGGGCGCATTCCCATAGTCAGTTATGACTGAAGGGGCTATTATTATTATTATTATTATTATTATAAATTAAACTCATCCCAAAAGTTCCAGTGGTAAATTTAATGATATATCTATTATAATATTTCCAAAAATAATAGATGCTTAAATGTTAAAGTAACTTTTAAAGTCGCGAAGGAATTTATAATTAATAAATTTAGTTAAGTCCTATATATATATATATATAGATGTGTATTTTATCCATTAGACTCGTGACGTGTTTTCTTAAATACATAATTAAATACGCGAGTGTATATAATAGCCTTAACGGTAAATTTATCGTGCGTTAGAATATTATTTGATTTTTGAGGTATGATTATGTTGTCATGAGTTTTCTATCTTTTTCTATAGAATGATCACCTTTGCAATCCCAGCATAAAGAAATCATACAGAGAGTTTCAGACTCGGTTCTTAAACTTCCAGACACATTGATGAAACATTTTTAAATTTAATCTTGTGGCGGTCCGATGCGACCTATCTATCATAATTACATGAAAGAAAGCCTACCCAAGAACATTTTTAAAAAAATCATCAAATTTAAATTACAATCTGTAAGATAAACTGGATAATGAACAGTGCCAGTAGCGATATTTTATTTACTGCTCTACTGTGAGAGAGAACCTATTTACCTGACTGTGACTGAGCCTAGTTTTCCTCCCTGGATTAAAAACTTTACCGGACAGTTGCTATCATCACGCATTGAAGGAATTTTACCACCACTTCATTTTCACCCCTGTGTCGAACTGTGTCAGTGCCATCCCATAGACTCCTTTTTATATAATAAAACACAAGAACTCTTAGGCTTCAAGTCCGGCGATAAGTGGGAATATTTGCTATCAGCAAACCTCGCAACATCTGGGGCGGGACATCGAAGTACTAGACAGTTTCACATGTCAAGAGTGTAATTGCTGTTTATATAATTCTATGGATTGTCTGATGCTGCAATCGGTAAGTGTGTGTGTGTGTGAATATATGAGTGTGGATCCTCACGCGCGTGCATGAATGACAGGAGATTTTAATTTGTTTGAAAAAAAACCATTTGTTAACTTGCCTACCGGGTAATACAATTTCAGTATACCCTGCATTGTTCCTTTAAGTGGGATATTTTGTTAACTCTGTTTACCCCCCCCCCCTTTCATTTGCTTAGTAAAGGGAAGAACAATTGGGAATAACAGGATTTTTCTACCACCCATACCTAGTATTGTAACACCTCTTTCAGAGAAATTGAATTCACTGGTGGGTTACATTACCTATGTTCCTGATAATTATCTATCTTTGGACTGGGTTTATCTTTGTCTAATAAGCGGGAAGGGCTTAGTCGATACCAATCTTCTTCACCCCCTCCCCACCTTGTTATTTGCATTTTCTGTACTTATGATATGATTTTCTGTAAACACCTGATTATTGTTGTGATTTGATTTTAATTGGTTAATAAACAGCATAAATTTATTTAGTACTGTGTTGGAATACCCAAAGCCCAACATTTCCCCTATTTGTTTAATACAGTTTGTATTCACGTGCGTCTGTATGTTTGAAGCACCAAATCGGTGTGAGCGCAGATGTGTGTCTGGAAACTGGCAAATAATTGTTTGACCAGGAGAGTCTGAAGAGAAGATTGAGAGAAACGATTTGTCGTAAATAAGTCTGTCTTTACTGTCCCCAGCACTCTGTGAAGCAACTATTTACTCTCTGCATTTTCTATCACTGAGCTTTTCACCACCATTCTCCACTCTAAACCAGACCACTATTTCTAAGACTCTTTCTCTCAAATTAATTTACGACACCCGTCAATAATCAAATACAATTCCTTCATATATTACACTTCACCTCCACGTGAAGCCATCTTCTTCTTCTTCCATCCTTAGCCGCCAACCGGCAAAGCAGTATGTGGCCAGTACGCCTAGTGGCGTCTTAGGGCAACAACAAATTGATCAATCTATCGCTGTTTCCACCACGCCTAGTGGCGTCTTTGTGGAACAAAAACAGACCAAACAATCTATCGCTGTTTCCGTAATCAGATTGGTTGGCAAGCAGGTGATCAGCCCACTGTGCGAAGTTTTTACGGGATGGGGTAAACAGCCCCATGCCCAAACCCTCCTTAGTCGCCTTCTACGACATGCGTGGTAGAGTGCAGTGTTACTATTCTTTGCTCCCCTTTCGGGCCCCGGCAACACACGGGTGACGTGAAGCCATAGCCCGTCAATAATCGAATACAATTCCTTCGTATATTACACTTCAGGTCCCTGTGAAGCCATAGCCCGTGTATTATACGTATTTTATGGGACAAAATGAAATACACGTATAATACGTTATTATGCGATAAATTAATATGGGTAAATTTGATATCGGGCGCTTTTCATAGGTAATGTGTGAAATTGCGTCATTGGCGCATAATGTGTAAAAAAAACAAAGTTACTTGTTTTTATGTAGCAAGAGTTTTGCTGACACTTTAAAGATATTTATCATACATATATGTCTTATTTAAACTACAGCTTGAATTACTAGACCAGGGGTCGTCAGCCTTACCATGACGAAGAGACAAATATTTAATTTTGTCTCTATTTTAAAAAACCGAGGAGCCGCATGAAAAAAAAATCACGTGGTATCTCTTATGCAATTATAACTTGTTTATTTCGAAATCGAAAATTCTGTAATCGGTTACGAATCCAAAAATAGAAATAAGGGAAAGCATTTCTCTTGTCTTTAAAATAATAAAAATATGACAAAATCTTTTTAAAAAAAAAACCTCTTCCCCCACACCGACAAGTTCAATCCACGACATGTGAATGTTAAAAGATGGTTTCAGTGCAAGGAAACTAAGTCTGATTTACAGAAAAATGGCCATTTGCCGACGACAGTGATGCAACGTGTTTCAACGTAAAGTAGTATTACTGTACACGCATAATACATGTTTTATCGTCAAAAATACAGTACGCATCATACGTGCTGTCGAACATTGGTTCAAGACATCCGATCCTTCAGGTGCTTAAGTGTGATGATTGAATTGATGATTCTTGTGAGAATTTGATTTTTTATTGCTACTAGAATTCTTTATTCAATAATTTCGTTCTTGTAAAAAAATCTAACTTATTAGTTTTTAATATTTCTTCTTATTACAGAAAAAGCAGGTACGGTAAGGTATCTTTTCTTTGTTTACAATAATCACCCACACGAGACTAAAGTACAGTGAGAGATATAATAAGAAATCTCCCCCAGGCATGTCGTGCACGGCCACTAGTATAAGGTTGTATATGAGGCGGGTAAACTCATTAAGTAAAATAAATTACAACAGAAACCACACCTGCTATAGCACGTGACTGTTTGGTGCAGGCTTCCTGTAACAGGACCAGCTGTAGCAGTGGCTCATGTACCATATGGAGCGATAAGGACAAGGATGATGATGATGAGTGTTGGTAGTTTACTGATGTCATCTCTATATTTGTTGGTAGTTTATTGATGTCATCTCTATATTTGTTGGTAGTTTGTTGATGTCATCTCTATAGTTGTTGGTAGTTTATTGATGTCATCTCTATATTTGTTGGTAGTTTGTTGATATCATCACTATATTTGTTGGTAGTTTGTTGATGTCATCTCTATATATGTTGGTAGTTTGTTGATGTCATCTCTATATCTGTTGGTAGTTTATTGATGTCATCTCTATAGTTGTTGGTAGTTTGTTGATGTCATCTCTATAGTTGTTGGTAGTTTTTTGATGTCATCTCTATATCTGTTGGTAGTTTATTGATGTCATCTCTATATCTGTTGGTAGTTTATTGATGTCATCTCTATAGTTGTTTGTAGTTTGTTGATGTCATCTCTATATCTGTTGGTAGTTTATTGATGTTATCTCTATATTTGTTGGTAGTTTATTGATGTCATCTCTATATTTGTTGGTAATTTATTGATGTCAACTCTACAGTTGTTGGTAGTTTATTGATGTCATCTCTATATTTGTTGGTAGTTTATTGATGTCAACTCTATATTTGTTGGTAGTTTATTAATTTTATCTCTATATTTGTTGGTAGTTTATTGATAACATCTCAATATCTGTTGGTAGTATATTGATGTCATCTCTATATCTGTTGGTAGTTTATTGTTGTCATCTCTATATTTGTTGGTAGTTTATTGTTGTCATCTCTATATTTGTTGATAGTTTATTTATGTCATCTCTATATTTGTTGGTAGTTTATTGATGTCATCTCTATATTTGTTGGTAGTTTATTGGTGTCAACTCTATATTTGTTGGTAGTTTATTGGTGTCATCTCTATATTTGTTGGTAGTTAGTTGATGTCATCTCTATATTTGTTGGTAGTTAGTTGATGTCATCTCTATATTTGTTGGTAGTTTATTGTTGTCATCTCTATATTTGTTGATAGTTTATTGTTGTCAACTCTATATTTGTTGATAGTTTATTGATGTCATCTCTATATTTGTTGTAGTTTATTCATGTCATCTCTATATTTCTTGGTAGTTTATTGATGTCATCTCTATATTTGTTGTAGTTTATTGATGTCATCTCTGTATTTGTTGGTAGTATTGATGTCATCTCTATATCTGTTGGTAGTTTATTGATGCCATCTCTTTATTTGTTGGTAGTTTATTGATGTCACCTCTATATTTGTTGGTAGTTTATTGATGTCATCTCTATATCTGTTGGTAGTTTATTGATATCATCTCTATATTTGTTGGTATTTTTTTTATGTCATCTCTATATTTGTTGGTAGTTTATTGGTGTCATCTCTATATCTGTTGGTAGTTTATTGATGTCATCTCTAAATTTGTTTGTAGTTTATTGATGTCATCTCTATATTTGTTGGTACTTTATTGTTGTCATCTCTATATTTGTTGGTAGTTTATTGATGTCATCTCTATATTTGTTGGTAGTTTATTGATGTCAACTCTATATTTGTTGGTAGTTTATTGATGTCATCTCTATATTTGGTGGTAGTTTATTGATGTCATCTCTATATTTGTTGGAAGTTTATTGTGGTCATCTCTATATTTGTTGATAGTTAATTGTTGTTATCTCTATATTTGTTGATAGTTTATTGATGTCATCTCTATATTGGTTAGTAGTTTATTGATGTCAACTCTATATTTGTTGGTAGTTTATTGGTGTCATCTCTATATTTGTTGGTAGTTAATTGATGTCATCTCTATATTTGTTGGTAGTTCATTGATGTTATCTCTATATTTGTTGGTAGTTTATTGTTGTCATCACTATATTTTTTGGTAGTTTATTGTTGTCATCTACATATTTGTTGGTAGTTTATTGATGTCATCTCTATATTTGTTGGTAGTTTATTGATGTCAACTCTATATTTGTTGGTAGTTTATTGATGTCATCTCTATATTTGTTGGTAGTATATTGTTGTCATCTCTATATTTGTTGGTAGTTTATTGTTGTCATCTCTATATTTGTTGATAGTTTATTGATGTCATCTCTATATTTGTTGATAGTTTATTGATGTCATCTCTATATTTGTTGATAGTGTATTGATATCATCTCTACATTTTTTGGAAGTTTATTAGAGTCATCTCTATATTTGTTGGTAGTTTATTGATGCTATCTTTATATTTGTTTGTAGTTTATTGATGTCATCTCCATATCTGATGGTAGTTTATTTATGTCATCTATATATATGTTGTTAGATTATTGATGTCATCTCTATATGTGTTGGTAGTTTATTGGTGTAATCTCTCTATTTGTTGGTAGTTTATTTATGTCATTTCTATATTTGTTGGTAGTGTATTGATGTCATCACTATATATCTTTGTAGTTTATTGATGTCATCTTTATATATGTTGGTAGTTTATTGATGTCATCTCTATATTTTTTTAAAAGTTTATTGATGTCATCTCTATATCTGTTAGTAGTTTATTGATGTCAACTCTATATCTGTTGGTAGTTTATTGATGTCATCTCTATATTTTATGGTTGTTTATTGATGTCATATCTATATCTGTTGGTAGTTTATTGATGTCATTTCTATATTTGTTGGTTGTTTATTGATGTCATCTCTATATTTTGGTAGTTTATTGATGTCATTTCTATATATATATATTGGTAGTTTATTGATGTCATCTCTATATCTGTTGGTAATTTATTGATGTCGTCTCTATATCTGTTCGTGGTTTATTTATGTCATCTCTATTTCTGTTGGTAGTTTATTAATTTCATCTCTATATCTGTTGGTATTTTATTGATGTCTTGTCTATATTTGTTGGTAGTTTATTGATGTCATCTCTATATTTGTTGGTACTTTATTGATGTTATTTCTATACCTGTTGATAGTTTATTGATGTCATCTCTATTTTTCTTTGCAATTTATTGATGTCATCTCTATATCTGTTGGTAGTTTATTGATGTCATCTCTACATCTGTTGGTACTTTATTGGTGTCATCTCTATTTCAGTTGGTAGTTTATAGATGGCATCTCTATATCTGTTGGTAGTTTTTTGATGGCATATCCATATCTTTTGTGTGTTTAAATGTGGAATATTTGTCGGTAGTTTATTGATGTCATTTCTATATCTTTTGAGTGTTTCTTCTTCTTTGATCCTTAGCCGCCGACCGTCATAATAGTCAGTTGCCATTACGCCTGGTGGCGTCTAGTAGATCAACAACAAATTGATTCCACTTTGCTCGTTTGGCGGCCATCCTTCGTACAGTGCCCCAACTCTGGTTCATTCTTTGCATCTCAGCCTCCACAGTCCTCCGCCAAGTTGTTTTTGGTCGGCCTCTCTTCCGTTTTCCTTCAGGGGTCCAAAGCATAGCTGTTCTTGTGATGGCATCGGGGTCTCTTCTGAGGACATGGCCAACCCAGCTCCAGCGTCTGCCAGCTTTGATGGTGTGCATGTCCTCTTGCTTGCTCCGAGTAAGCAGATCTTGGTTGGTGATGGTATTGGGAAAAAAGATTCGGAGAATTTTTCTTAGGCATGTTGTGTGAAAAGAGGACAATTTCGACATTTAATTCTCTGTAACTCTCCAGCTCTCCGCGCCATAGAGAAGCACAGAAAGCACACAGCTCTGATATAATCCTAATTTTGTGCTTGTGCTGTACTCAGAGAACTTTCAGATGTTGTTTAGGCTAAAATAGGCTGTTCTTGCTTTGAACTGAGGAAAGAACAAGCAGGATTTAGAAAGAACAGAAGGTGTGTAGATCATATATTTACCCTCAGGAACATTATAAAGCAGTGCTCAGAATGGCAAAAACAGCTGAACATTAATTTCGTTGATTTTGAAAAGGCTTTTGACAGTATACATAGGGACAGTTTATGGAAAATACTGAGAGCTTATGGAATTCCAAGCAGCATAATGTCAATTATAAAAGGTCTTTATGCCAACTTTACGTGTAGCATTGGGCAGAGCAACTTAACCTTTGAAGTGAAGACAGGAGTACGACAGGGATGTTGTTAATGTCTTTGCTTGCTCCGCAGTCTGATGTTACTATGCATCCTAGGTATGTGAAGGAATCTGTCTGTTCCAGTTGTTGATTCCTTACTGATATGGGCTCAGGGTTGCTCACATTGAGCGTCATGACCGCTGTCTTCTTTAGCTTGATGTTCAAGCTAGCCTGCTGACTATACTTATTAAGTCTATCCGTTTTTTCCTGGACATGTTGATGTGAATCTGATAGCAGTGCAATGTCATCTGCATATTCCAGATCTTCCAATGTAGAAAATTTAGTCCATCGTATTCCTCTTGGATTGCCCTCTGTTGTCTGGCGCATCACCCAGTCTATGACTGTTAAAAATAGAGTGGTTGATAAGGAGCATCCCTGTCGTACTCCTGTCTTCACTTCAAAGGTTAGGTTGCTCTGCCCAATGCTACACGTAAAGTTGGCATAAAGACCTTTTATAATTGACATTATGCTGCTTGGAATTCCATAAGCTCTCAGTATTTTCCATAAACTGTCCCTCTGTATACTGCCAAAAGCCTTTTCAAAATCAACGAAATTAATGTACAGCTGTTTTTGCCATTCTGAGCACTGCTTTATAATGTTCCTGAGGGTAAATATATGATCTACACATCTTCTGTTCTTTCTAAATCCTGCTTGTTCTTTCCTCAGTTTGTGGTCTACTGCTTTTGAGATTCTCTGTATAATTATCCTGCCTAGTATTTTGCTGGGAACTGAGAGAAGAGTTATTCTTCTCCAATTATTGCAGTCTGCAAGATCTCCCTTCTTGGGAAATTTGACAATTATTCATTTTCTCCACTCTGTTGGTGTTGTCCCTGTTTTCCAGACTTGTGCAAATAGTGGTTCTAATAGGTCTGCTGCTAGCTCTGGGTCTGTCTTAAATAGCTCTGCATTTAAGTTATCATGACCTGGAGCTTTTCCATTCTTTAACCCTTTGATTGCTATGATGATTTCTTCTGTTCGTGGGATGTCTGTATTAACATCTAGATCATTTTTAGCCTCAGGAAAATTCAATTGTGTCTCTGGTGGTTCCTTATTCAGAGTTTCTCTGAAATGCTCTGCCCATCTTGTTTCCTGTCCCTCTACTGTCGTCATGAGATTTCCGTGCTTATCTCTTACTAATGTAATATTGTTTGCACCTCGTTTTCCGCTGATGATTTTAGTTATTTTGTATACTGTGCTTTGTTCATTTCTCAGTGCTGCCTCTTCTGCTTGTCTTGCAAGGTCATCCAGAAATGTCCTTTTCTTAGCACGGGTTTGACGTTTAACTTCCTTGTCCAACTGACTGTACTGTTCACTATATATTGCCTTTAACCTGGGAGACTTAGCTTCTGTTTCTTTTCATTTCCTTTCTCTTCGCTATGGTGTTTAGCGTATCTGGTGTTATCCAGTCATGGCTCTTTCTTTCCTGGAATCCCAAGCATGACTTGCTGCTTTCCTTGTATATTGGTGAGATGGTGTTGAATCTATGGTCAACATCATCAGTCTCTGTTCTTTCCTGGCTTTTGGTAATCTCATATCTTCACTTTACGTCGACCACGAAAGCTTTTCTGGTGAGGAGATCCTTCCGTTTCGTGATGTTATATCTTTTCTGTTTGACTGCAACTGGTCCAGCAGCTCTGCGTTTCACTTTCAGTCTTGCTACTACTAGGTGATGATCACTTCCCACATCTGCGCCTCTTCTTACTTTCACGTCTTGTAGTGCATGTCTCCATCTGCCATTGATCATTATGTGATCTATCTGGTTTCTGTCTCGTCCGTTTGGTGATTCCCATGTTAATTTCTGCACTTCCTTGTGTGGAAAAAGTGTTCCTCCAATGACCAGGTTGTTAATACTGCAGAAGCTTATTAATTTGTCCCCATTCTCATTTGCTGTTCCACTGCCGCATTTCCCGCCTCTATATTTGTTGGTAGTTTATTGATGTTATCTCTATATTTAGTGGTAGATTATTGATGTCATCTCTATATTTTTTGGTAGTTTGTTGATGTCATCTCTATATTTGTTGGTAGTTAATTGATGTCATTTCTATATTTGTTGGTAGTTTATTTATTTCATCTCTGTATGTGTTGGTAGTTTGTTTATGTCATCTTTATATCTGTTGGTAGTTTATTGATGTCATCTCTATATTTGTTGGTAGTTTATTGATGTCATCTCTGTATCTGTTGGTAGTTTATTGATGTCATCTCTATATCGGTTGGTAGTTTATTGATGTCATCTCTATATCCGTTAGTATTTTATTGATGTCTACTCTATATTTTTGGTAGTTTATTGATATCATCTATATATTTGTTGGTAGTTTATTCATGTCATCCCTATATCTGTTGGTAGTTTATTAATGTCTTCTCTATATGTTTTGGTAGTTTATTGATGTCAACTCTATATCTGTTGGTCGTTTATTGATGTCATCTCTATATCTTTTGAGTATTTAGATGTGGAATATTTGTTGGTAGTTTATTGATGTCATCATTAGATTTGCTGGTAGTTTGTTGATGTCATCTCTATATCTGTTGTTAGTTTACTGATGTCAACTGTATGTCTTTTGCGTGTTTAAATGTTGAATATGTGTTGGTAGTTTATTGATGTTATCTCTATATCTTTTTTGTGTTTAAATGTGGAATATTTGTTGGCAGTTTATTGATGTCATCTCTATATTTGGTGGTAGTAAATTGATGTCATCTCTATATTTGTTTATAGTTTATTGATGTCATTTCTATATTTGTTGGTAGTTTATTGATGTCATCTCTGTATGTGTTGGTAGTTTGTTTATGTCATCTCTATATCTGTTGGCAGTTTATTGATGTCATCTCTATATTTGTTGGTAGTTTATTGATGTCATCTCTGTATCTGTTAGTAGTTTATTGATGTCATCTCTTTATCTGTTGGTATTTTATTGATGTCAGCTCTATATCTGTTGGTAGTTTATTGATGTCTACTCTATATTTGTTGGTAGTTTATTGATGTCTTGTCTATATTTGTTGGTAGTTTATTGATGTCATCTCTATATCTTTTGTGTATTCAAATGTGGAATATTTGTTGGTAGTTTATTGATGTCATGTCTGTATCTTTTGTGCGTTTAAATGTGGAATATTTGTTGGTAGTTTATTGATGTCATCTCTGTATCTTTTGTGTGTTTAAATGTGGAATATTTGTTGGTAGTTTATTGATGTCATATCTATATCTATTGTGTGTTTAAATGAGAACTAAGTACAAAAAGAATATGAAAAATAAAGGCGAATACAATCGTATTAGAATCACCTGCCATGTCTTTGATGCATTTTATTCTAGAATTTGAAAATTAATAATATTAAAATATAACACAATAATGTGTGCCCCATTCATCGTCAGTGTATCCTTCTCATCTTTTGCTCCACTGACACTTGTTGTACCTGGAACATAACATTAGATCAATATTTACATCATTTACATATTACTTCAGCTAACATGCATGAAAATTAATGTATTTTTAAGTGGCTGTCTGTAAGGAACATGGTAAAGATGTAATACTTGTCCTCGACGAGTCTGGCAGCATCACGGAGCCCAATTTTCAGAAGCAGAAAGAATTTAGCGCACAACTGACCCGGCGGTTCCGCATTGGGACTGACGCCACCAAGGGAGAATTTTTATTTGCTGCCATTAAATTTGCTACACAGACAACCAAGCTTTTTAACTTGAATACACACTTGACCGGGAGCGCTCTGTACAAGGTAATACATCATTTGTAATACATGTTTGTGTGCTATGATTTAAAAAAAATAATACTTTAATTCCATTTTTTAAGAAGTGAAAATATTCTATTGAAACGTTGTGGCATGACAAGATCACTATTGTGGAACTAATGATAAGAACCAGACAGGTGCCAGTGGAACAAGAGATGAGGAGGAGGTGCTGGACATGGATAGGACGCGCATTGAGGAAACCACGTGATGGCATTACAGGCAGTCCTTGTTCTGAAATGCTCAGGGTAAAAAAGAGGTACAGTGACAATAAGGAACACATGGAGAAGACAACTGGAGACAGACATAAAGTGCATGAAGAAAACATGAAAAAAGACATTGTGCTGATGGCACAACATAGGAAGACTTGGCTGAAGTTTGTTGGCGGGTTATGTTTCTTGGTGAGCTGAAGAGTTATGATGAAGCGTTGTGGCTAACAATAACATGAAATCACCTAGAATGAGTTCTTCATGAAGATGAACATACAGAACCGTTTGGGATAGAACTGGAGTGTGACAGTTATGATGAAGCGTTGTGGCTAACAATAAAATGAAATCAACTAGAATGAGTTCTTCGTGAAGTTGAACATACAGAACCGTTTGGGATAGAACTGGAGTGTGACAGTTATGCCCCTAGTCACCAGTTCTCTGTCTGTTGGCTACGATTGGGTTATGAAAAATTCGACTTCAGCCAACAGAAATAGAATCCAGTAATCAGATGCAGGACAAAATAAACATTCTTGATGAGAGGCGCAACTCCGCCTATGCCGGTCCCAAGCCCGGATGAAAAAGGAGGAGGGCGGCCTGCATGGAGGCCGTAAGGAGGCAGCCCCTCCACCATGCAAAGGCACAACAGGCCAATCACCTGTTTGCTTTAAACCATGATTACGAGTAACACAAGAGAGAAAACCGGACTGATTCTAAAGGCGACGAACTGGAACGGACTACGGACTACGACTTATGGAACATGGAACACAAGAAGTATAAATGGGAAGGAAGAGGAGCTGGTGGAAGAGATGAGGAAAGCAAAACTAGAAATCCTGGCTATAACGGAAACAAAGAAAAAAGGACAAGGAGTCATGGATCTCAATGGCAACACGCTGCTCTACAGTGGTGTACCCATATCCGAAAGAGCTAAAGGGGGTGTGGGTTGCATTGTGGCCCAAAATCAAAAAGATAGTATCAAGGGGTGGAACTTTGTCTCAGAGCGCATTATGGTTGTGAAACTAAAAGAAGGAGAAACCATAGTCAACCTGGTCATAGTGTATGGGCCAAATGAGGATGAGAGAGCAGAGGTCAAGGAGGAATTCTTCGAGCTGCTTCAAAGGACAGTGGATGACTGCCTAGATGAAGTTATCATGCTCGGAGATTTTAATGCCAGAGTTGGAAATGACCATGCTAGATGGGGTGGAGTTATCGGAAGATATGGAGAAGATACTCTCAATGACAATGGAAAGCGACTCCTTAGATTCTGCAGTGAGCAGAATCTGATCATTACAAAAACAAAGTTCCCCCATAAGCGCATACATGCATACACTAGATGTGAACCAACAAAGAATGAGAAGTCAGTGATCGACTATGCCATTGTTCGGAGTAGCTCATTCAAATATGTCCGAGATGCAAGAGTCTGGAGGGGGCCAGAGATTGGAAGTGATCACTACCTGCTAACAATCAAACGAACAACTGAAAGAGTTGCTCAGCCTAGGAACTGCTCAACATCACGCAAGAAACCAAGTAAACGAGCAGGAGAAATGAGCATTAGGACCTACAAGCTGAGAGAACCAGAAATTAAGACCATGGATTAAATACACGGATATCATAAAGACAGCTGCTGCAGAAGCATGTGGTGAAGTCCGACTTGGGAACCAGAGAAAGAGGACTCCTTGGTGGACAGAGGAAGTCAAAGAGAAAATAAGAGAGAAGAAAATGGTATGGAAACAGTACTTAGGAGCTAGAAACACAACAGGACAAATGGAAAAATATAGAGAATATGTGACACTCAGAACAGAAGTAAAGAACAAAGTGCTAGCAGCAAAACAGAAGTCCTGGGAAGAATTTGGAGAAAAGCTAGAAAAAGATGCACAAGAAAACCAGAAATTGTTCTATAAGACCCTAAAGAACATGAGGAAGGAAAAACAATGCCCTCTCAAATTTATAAAGGACAAGCAAGGCAAATTGCTTACTGCCCCGAAGGAAGTAATGGAAAGATGGAAAGAATATTTCTCAGAACTCCTTGATGGTGAGCAAGGTAAAACATCAGAAATGATAACCACTAGCACAGAAGAGGAAACCAATGGTGATGAAGATGACATAAAGATGGAAGAACTGAAGGCAGCACTGGAGAAAATCAAGATGGGCAAAGCAGCAGGGCATGATGGTATAACACCAGAAATGGTTAAGTACATGGGAGCATTAGGCGACCTGTTACTCTTAAGGGTCCTACAGGCAGCATGGTGCAACAAGACCATACCAAAGGATTGGGAGATCGCCATCATAACACCAATTTTCAAAAAGGGTGACAATCGACAGTGTGGAAACCATAGAGGCATATCCCTTCTCGGTGTCCCTGGAAAAATCTACTCTAGAATCCTAGAGCAGAGACTCCGACGCCTAGCTGAGCCACAATTGGATGAGGTCCAGTGCGGATTCCGAGCAAACCGAAGTACTCAAGACCTAATCTTCACACTCAGACAGCTGAGTGAAAAGGCCCTTGAGTATAAGAGTGAGATCCATCTTTGTTTCATAGATCTGGTAAAGGCGTTTGACAGGGTCCCTTGGGGCAAACTTTGGGACTGTTTGGCAAGGAAGAATATTCCAGCACCTCTGATTCATGCTATACAGAGCTTCTACAAGTCTTGCAGAAATTATGTGAGGACAGCAAACCATAAGTCAGAAGAGTTCAGGACCACCACTGGTGAAAGACAAGGTGATATCCTATCACCTTACCTCTTCATACTCCTTATGGACGATGTCATCAAGGCATGTAAGGAGAGAACAAGAAAGTATTCAGTGGGGTACTGGAAGATGAGACATGTCTATATTTCAGAGCTGGCATTTGCTGATGATGTTGCCCAGATTGCTAAATCAGAGGCACATCTCCAATCCAAGCTGCAAGTCTGGAAGGAAGAGCTGGAGAAGAGAGGGATGGTCATAAGCAGCTCTAAAACAAAATCCATGGTGATATCACGAGAAGAAAGAAGACATCAGATTAAGCTGGGAGAACAGGTCCTGGAGCAGGTCGACCACTTTAAATACCTCGGAGCTATTATAGACCGAAAGGGAGGCATCAAAGAAGAGTTGGCCACTCGAAAAGCAGAAGCTAGGAGACTTTTTCAGGCCATAAATCGAGGATTCCTCAGCAAGAGAGAGGTTGGTAAGAAAACGAAGATGGCTGTATACCGCTCCACCTATGTCCCAGTCTTAACATATGGATGCGAGTCATGGGCAATGACTACAACCCATAAAAGCCAGATCCAAACCTCAGAAATGAGGTATCTGAGGAAGGTGGTTGAAGTAACAAGAAGAGACATGGTACGCAACCAGACGATACGTCAAGGCCTAAAATGCCACCCCATACAGACCCAAGTAGAACAGTCCCAACTAAGATGGTTTGGCCATGTCTGCAGAATGGGAGAAGATCAGCTACCACGACAAGCATGGGAAACAAAGAGCCAAGGATAGAGACCCCGAGGACGACCCAGAGTCCGCTGGGAGGACAACATTAGACAATCTTTGAAGGACTGAGGACTAGAATGGAACCAGGCCAGGAGGAAGACAGCCGATAGAATAGTCTGGCGCTCTCTCTTCCAAACCTCTAAACCTCACGGTAGAAGGGGAACGACTAAGTAAGTAAGATGAGAGGCGCAGCAAGTGGGTTTGAAAATACACTAGCCATATGTAAAGAAAGCTAACTGTCTCTTAGTACTTTCCTCAACCATTAGGACTTCTGATGCACTTTTCAATGCCTTTGGTACTGACCTTAAGTTACTTAGGAATTTTTCTGTTGCCATTAACAATCTTTTTTTGTACCGTTGCTTAAATTCCTCACACTCTGTTGGATTAGTGTGTGAGCCATCTGTGAATGCATGGGTCCAGGTTTGGCTTGGGTCATGTTCCTCTATGTATTCTATGAATCTTAAACAATAACTAGTCTACATAAATCATGAGCTAAACATAATAATAATAGCCCGTTCAGTCATAACTGACTATTGGAATGCGCCTCTGAGGTGACAGCCCTGCGCGGTGGACAGCCCTCAGCCCAGCTGTTCCTTTTGACGTTTTCTCCTCTCTTCTGCTTGTTCTGAGAGCTTATTTTCGCCCAATCTGAGGTGGCGCCGTAGAGAGTATCGCCATTTGGTGCGATTGGCAGCTTCATTTTCCCAGGTTGCTGGATATATGTCCAGTGCCCTCATGTCACTCTTGCACACATCTTTGAACCTCAGCTGCGCTCGCCCAGCTGTTCTTTTGCCATCTGCCAATTGTAAGTTGACGATATATTTCGGGAAGCGACCATCTTCTATTCGGCATACATGTCCAAGCCTGCGTATTCTGCGCTGTTTAAGTAGTTGGCTGGCTACATGCAGGAGGATCTCACTATGTACAGTAAGCCACGTGCTTCTTCCTCCTAACTTGGGACCAGATGTGATGACTTTTTAATGGCAAGCCAGGCTAGAGAAATGTAGCTCATGACTTCAACTCAAAACGTTTCGGAATGGCATAAAAGCCATAGGAAAGCCTGGATCTACAGTGTAGGTAACATCAAGGAGTCTTGCACATTGTATTGGATGCAAAAGAGCGAGAAGCGCAGCAGCCATAGCTAAACAACAAAAGCAAAAAAATAAACATATACACAAAGCACTGGCGATCCACCATACGTCTACTTTGACCAACGCTAAAAACCTGAACCCCTCCGTAACCAAACTATACTCAAAGTCGGCTCTTGAGCGATGCTAGCGGTGGAACTGCACCGTGTACTGTTTTGTTTGTTTCCACAAAATTCATCTGTTGACAACATACGTATGTCCAGTGTATGTATGAAACTATTATGTAATTCTCTATTTTCATTTTTTTTACGCAGAGTCTTCTAGGTGTCAGCTATGGAAAGGGAATAACTCGAACTGACAAAGCTCTGAACTATATCGTCAGCAATAAAATGTTTGACCCAGCTGTTGGTGGTAGGCTTAATGCTGGTAACATCGTACTTGTAGTTACGGATGGACTGTCAAACGAACCTGCTTTGAGTAAGTTCATTATGTATTCTTGGTCAACGGTGAAATTCATTCATTAATTCAAGACCTTCCAACTTCCCAAGGAGCATATGCCTTCAACAAATGTATGCCTCCTGTCTCGATTCTTCAGCTAAAGATTTTTCCATGTCTTCCTTATCTTTCTCTTCTTTCTCCAGTTCTCTTCTACGTGTGTTCTTTGGTCTGCCTTTGCATCTTTTGCCAATGTGATTCTAAACCAAGGACTGTCTTGTAATGCTATCAACAGGTTTGTGTGCCCTATCCATCTCCAGCACGTTCGTCTCATTTATTATTCTACTGTCACTTATTGTATTCTTGTAATCCGTACCACATTCATACTTCCCCATCAGCTCTCCATTTCCTTCAGCAAACACGTGCTCTTCTATCACGTGACATCATCAGCACACAATTATAGTGTCATCCCTTTAATTTATGTCTCTAGTTGTCTCCCCTGTGTGTTATTTGATCTCCCTCTACCTGTCTTGTCCTGGGGATTCCATAACAAGAACCACCTTTGAATGCTATCAGCATGTTTCCTCAGTGTGGGTCCTATCCATCGCCAGCGTCTTCTTCTCATCTCTTGTTCCATTGGTACTTGTCTGGTCCTTCTCATCTCTTGTTCCATTGGTACTTGTCTGGTCCTTTTCATCTGTCCTGCATTTGTGACATTGTCTTACAATGTCCATCCTTCTGTCCTACGGCAAGCATCCATTTATGACAGTTTTTAACTTCTTGGTTTTTATTTTTTGTTCTCCATGTTTCACAGCCATTGATTAGGATTGTTTTATTGGATGGGGCTACCAGCTCCACACATAATCTCACATTAGCTACTTCTTACGACTTACCGGAGGGAACACTGATTCTGTTCTTTTATTGTCGCCGCTGACACAACAACAAGGTTGACAGTGTACACAATTGTTGTGCCTTCAAATAATGGCGGTCAGTTTGTTACCCATGCCAAATCATTACATCAGTCTCCAGGACGAAGTCCACAGTCTTTTCCAGGTCCAGGTGGCAGCCACATAGTTTCTACCTCAGCTCAGCTCTCCGTGTCCAGGTCTGACGTCGTAGGTCCTTTTGGGCTGGGAAGCTTGGGAGAATGTGTACAGTGGTCTGGATACCAATCCTACATGGACATGCATTAGTGTAGGATTTCCCGAGTAAATGGAGATGGCTTATTAATGTGTGTGGTTAGTTTTCAGGCGGAAAATAATAACATGCTATTGCTAATGAAGTTGGTGGATTGACTCAGATGTGTTGTCCATATCCTTCCATTGGTAGTTGTACTGGTTGTGAATGATGGTTTTTGCCTCTCGATAAGGCAATGTTTGGCTGAATTTACCATCGGCTCTAAATATAAATAGATCGTTATAAACCCCAGGCCCAAGGGTCTTTTATGTTTTATAAAAAAAAAAAAAAAACCACCGGCTCTCAACTGTCGTGAAACATTCTAAATCCACATATATAAATTAAAAGGTAAATATAAAGCCTAACACATAAATTCAATAAAAGGAAAGAGAAATGGTAAAAGTACAGTGCTGTCACAATGGCGTACAAAAATCCCCCTTGTTTTCTACTTCGTCTGCAAATTGTAACGTTTCACGTTGATAGTAAAGCCTACTGCATCACTACACGCTTTCTACAATAAAACGTGTACTGCATTTCTGAGAAAACCTTGAGATACACAAGCTGATTAATGACCTAAATTAATACTAGCATTAATTACACTACGTTAACATAAACGAAAGGACAGATGGACTTAGGATAGAGAGAGGGAGGGCTGAAAGCAGGAACGCATGTAACACTAACACGCGTCTCGCGATACACAATTAATGCCACCCTCCCCGCGTAAGGCCAGAAGCACTAACTTTTTTCAGATAGACAGTGATAAAAAACACTACCCATACGAGAGTTAGGTTTAAAAACATGAAAAATGCTTATTCGGAAACATGACATTATACTGGTTTACGTTTGAAAGCCTGACAGTACCCAGACACCACATCGTATCGAAGTGAACATGAGGTAGAAGAAAATGCACATTTTGAATGCAGCCACCTAGCTCCCTTAAATTTATATAATTGGGTTCCTTAGGATTTGCTGACATAGAATATGTTAAACGTTACGCAAATAGTCTAGGAATTAACAAATTATAGCCAAAATAAAATGGTGGTGCTGTCAGACAACACCAAAATCAGAATTGCGCAGTGGCAGGTTTTGAAACCACCATTGTACGGGAAATAGGCCAACATGTTACCTCCTATTTGATTGGCGGAAAGTATATGTAAGGCTAAACATGATTAGTCGGTCTGCAAATACTATTTTTTGTTGTTAGGGGAGACGGAAGGAAGGGTACTTTTTTTCAAACGCTTGTGTAAACATGGCTCGATTGGTTAGACCCGCCAATATAGGCAATTAGGAGCGTCAGTTCAGTGCCACATGTTAAAAATAAACTTACTCAGAAACAGTGCGTTGAGTTCCAGTGCATATTTTTCTAAATAAAAGCCTGGGACGGCGGCAGATCGGATTTTGTGCCATATTCATCGCCAGTCAACGTATTTGTTTATTATTTCCATGAATTGTGGTAAGCTTGATATATTCGATATCTTTTTAATGAAAATTGAATGTAAATTGATAATTTATGTCTGTATATGTGCGTGGTTCAGTAGCGAACATGAGGCAAGGCCTATATAGTGCTCCAACCTGAACAGAAGGTGTCGGAGAAAAGTAAAACTGCATGGAATTGCCAAACAGTACACTGACACCTATCTTATTGACTAGAAAGAACTAATGCTGGAATTGCAGAGGCGTAGTAACCATTAGGGAGGAGTATACTGGTGTAAATTGTTTCAGATGAAGATAGCAGTTGGCCTACCGCTCTGAACTCATTGTTTGTTATGTATTGTGTTCAGTCTGGAAATAGATTATAAATTAGTTCTGAAATAGGAGGTACAACCTTCTTGTTTCAGGGACTGTGGTCCTAGTTATTGAAGCAGCACCTCGTCTGGGTTTTGCTGAATTCAGAGGCTGACAGCATACTCCTTGGTCCAGATAGCGACCAGTGAGGTGTCTCCAGAACACAGGAAGCAATCGAGCAGAGGAGTTTTTTCCTGCCGCCATCACGAAAGATAAGCTTCTGTGGCCAGAGTAGCTCAACATTATGTGCCCCCCTCAAAAATTGACATTTTATCAAACACAGAGGGACAATTAATTGGTTCAAATGACAGGAACTGTGAACTTTTCCCAATACTATTTCCAAGATAATCAAACACTTGAAGTCATGATGAAAAACAACAACCAAGCTTGAACAAAACCCGTATTACCTCATATTACCACTGCACAAATTACACACATAGAATAATAATAATAAAATATGTCAATACAAAGATTATATTTGTAAACTGTGTACATATTACTTGTAATTACATTTGATTGTGATTCCTGGTTCACTGTGTAGTTGAATCAGGATATCCATTATTGACAAGAATTAATACATATATTTTTAAACTTAAACACTTGACTCATTTAAGATAGTCTTATAGAGTGTTATATGTGTGTGAGTGTCACAGTGTTGTAAGTGTTGTGGAATAAATTAAATTGTTTATCTGTTTGTTGTTGTTGTGACTTACACTTCATCATTTTCATAACCCTAGACATTTAACGTAGTCATCACAATATTCCAGAATAATTCTGACTGAGGTGTAAATGTGGTAGCAAGTAAGGTCATCTGTAATACACCACACTTAATAGATACAGATACCTTCACAGCTGATCTCAGTCAGTACACTAAGTCCCCTATAAATATTTATAACATCCCATTTTACCACATATATTGGGGTCCTGTCCGGGATTTTGAATCTTTCCCTATTATAAATATTGGGGGTAATTCACTTCAGGGAATAATAAAAATTAAAAAGGTATCCTTGGGTGAAAATAAATAAGGTTGAGCTATCAGTGCCTGTGGTTGTCCTTAGTTAATTAGTCATAGATAAAATTGTTTAGTTAAATATTTTATACATTTACCTGTTAGAAAATGGCGGACCTGGCCAAATTTCGATCTGCTGCTGTGCAGACTGCGAAAGAGTTAGGAATGGACGGGCAAATTATGATTGCTTATGTCACTGCTGAATGTGACAAATATATTGAACGTGAGGAAAGAAGATTTGAGGCTGAAAGAAAGTTAGAGGCTGAACAAGAAATTAAGAGGTTGCAGATTGAGGCTGAGGCTAAGAGGTTGCAGATTGAGGCTGAGGCTAAGAGGTGGCAGATTGAGGCTGAGGCTAAGAAATTGGAGGCAGAAAGAGAAGAAAAAAAGGCAGAAAGGGAAGCCGAGGAAAGAAGACAGGCTGCAGAAAGGGAAGACAAGCGATTAGCTGCAGAAAGGGAAGCAGAAGATAAAAGATTACAAAGGGAACATGAGTTACGACTAAGGGAGTTTGAGTTTCAGGGTCATGCTCCTGAAAATGGTGCCAGTCCCTTTACCTCCGATGCTACTGCTAGTCAGGGAGCCTCAACCTCAGCTATGAACTTTCATTTAGATAATTTTGTTGAGAAAGACGATGATATTGAGAGCTATCTAAATAGATATGAACTATTAGCTACCACGTATGGGTTAGAGAGAGAAAGGTGGAGCTTAAAGTTATCTCAAGGGCTTCGTGGGGCAGCTTATGAAGTTTTTGCCAAAATGAGCAGAAGTGATCAAGAAAATTATGACATGCTAAAGCAGGCTCTTTTGTTAAGATATGAAAAGAACGCAGAATTTTATAGGAAAAAATTTAGGAATGCTAAACTACTGTCAGGTGAAACCCATCACCAGTTCTCTGCACGGTTAGAGACATACTTGGAGAAATGGACTTCTCTGGGGAAAACCCAAGATCTTAAGGAAATGGTCCTTATAGAAAAATTAAGAGAGTCCATGGCTCCAGACCTGAGAAAGTTTCTCATGGAACAAGGTGCAGAGAGGCTGGGTGAGTTACTAAATGTTGCTGAAAGGTATCAAGCAGCTCAGGCAGAGGTATCAGGTAATAAAAAGAAACAGGTAGAAAATTTTAAGGCACCACAGAACTTTAATAAATTTGATCCTAGAGATCAAAACAAAAGTAAGCACCAGTTTGATAGGCCACGGTATGACAATAAAAATAAAACCCCACAATTCGATGAAAGGAAATATGATGAAAGAAAATCTTTCAACCAAGGAAAGAGATGGTGTAAAAATTGTAAGATGAACAATCATGACACTGACCGTTGCAGAAGGAACCCTATAGTTATGGCCACCCTTCAGGTCGGGTCAACCTCAAGAAAGGAGGAGGATATTATGTTAAATACCACTCCAGATGAGGTGAGGAAGGCACAGGCTGGGGATAAGACCCTCAATCCTTGTTTCAGGAAATTGTCAACCTGTCATGCAACTCCAGGCAAGGGAGATTTTTACATGAAGAACAAGTTGATGTATAGGAAGGCCGGAACTAGATCCAATGGTCACGGACAGTTGGTTCTTCCAAAGACATACAGGGCAGACTTAATAAGGAGCCTACATGTGAAACAAGATGGGGACCATGAGAAAATAGGTACCATCATCCAACAGGTGGCTCACAATTATTATTGGCCCAAGGCAAGGTGGGACATTGAGAATTTTGTAGAAAGGTGTAGCATAGCACATGAGGGAACACCCACAAGTGGGAACATTGATCAGGACCTGGACACGCCACGGAGCAAACGCAGGCCTGACATTGAAAAGAAAAATAAATTAAATAAAGTGGACCAAGTGGAATGGGAAGCCCCTTTTCACGGACAAGCTTCAATTAACTGTTTTACAATGGCCACTATGCAGAGAGTGCAAAACGATGTCTTACCCCAGGATAAGCCGAAAATCCCTCAATCGGACTTATGTAAACTGGAGGAAGAGGATGTAGAGAGGAAATCTCTCATCCAGAATTCTAAGTGGGGAGAAAGCCCCAAGAAAAGAATTGGTAGCGGTCGTTTTGTGAATGATAATTCTGGGAAGAAAAATCATCACTATAGAGCTTCGAGTGGAAGAGACCATACCGGTGCATGGACAAAGAGGTCCACAAAATTAAAGGTCCATATGTAACGCTGTTAAGAACGTGGACTGATGAAAAAGCAGAGGAAAATATTACATCCTCATACCAATATGTGAATGAGCTGACCACTCGTTTAAAAACTGGCTGGAAACTTGCCAATGAAAATTTGAGACAAGCCAGGAAGAAACATGCTGCCTATTTCAACAGGAAGGCTAAAGACAGAGATTTGGCTGTGGGAGAGAAGGTACTGCTTCTTCTACCCGGTAGTCAGAATAAGTTACAAATTGGAGGGCAAGGTCCATATACAGTTCTAGAGATGGTGTCTAGAACCAATTATAAGATAGATAAGAAGGGGAAAGAAAAAATCTATCATGTGATTCTCCTGAAGAAATATTTGGAAAGAGAACATCAGGAAGAGACACACTTGTTGACCTTGTCCATTGCCATGGAGATGAAAAAGGAACCACTTTCATCATTTGAATATCCATTACACCCCTGTGAGACAGCGGCACAGGTGAAAATCAGTACACATTTAACGAAAAATCAGAAAGAGAGAGTGCAACAGGTTCTAGATAATCACACAGAGGTGTTAACAGACCGACCGGGTGTTACGTGCACTCTTTGATATCCTGCAATATAATACATTTGTATGCTTGTTATGTTCGCAAATATTTTGTAAACAAAATAGATATTTTTTAGTGCTTAAGGAAAAGTCATTATTGAGTTACTTCCCTTGAAAGGAGTTTCGCCACTTTCGATCGAACTCCGCGGATGAATCCAGTTTTACTGCGATTTATTCTTTGTTTTGGTAGAAATAGATTGTTCTTGCTTTAGTATATCTATGGCCTGAATTTATGTGAAGTGTTTGTCTAGGTAGGACGAGTCTGTCTTATATCTGTATATCTTTACATATCTAAGTCGAACTATATGTTCTTTGTCGCTAGAAAGGTCAAAGGCTGTTCAGCGGATGTGTGGCTAGAGGGGTGTGATTTGGCTTCGCCCTGATGATGGGGGGCTGTCGTGTTTTCTGTATCGGCTTGTCGCCGGAAAAAGTGATCGATATATGTGTAGGGGAAAGTGATAGTCGTCTAGACCTATCGTGTATGCTTTACCCCAGTGTTTATTCTTATTGCCAAGGAATGGCAGAATCATATTTCTAATACCAAGGTAACAAAAGCACTTCTTATGAACTCTCTTACGAAGCCATGGTTTTCGATAAGCAGACGCACGATTTGTACGTCTGAGAGAATATTTAACTAGATGAAGATGTCATTCATTTCTAGCAGCACCATATTGTATGTTGAAGTCCATTGCATCATGATAGAATCTACAGAGCAATGAGAACATTTAATGTAGGATTAACTTTGATACAGATTCCAGTTTGTATCCTAAAGTGAGTGACAGCTCACGACAGCAGCCATCTTGTATCCAAATATTTTGTGACTTTCAAGAAGAGAAAAGGGATGCCCCGTACTATCGCTTGATGAGTCCAGAGATCACTGCTACAGATGAGAACCCATTACTAGCGGTTCAATATGATTATATAAAAAATATGTGCTGAACATTATTTAAAGGAATCTTCGCTAGACGAGGTTAGGTCTAGAAGCCATCTTGAATATTGTTTATAGACTGACGTGCTTTGTCAGTAAACTCAGATGATATATATATATGGGCAATACTGAGTGCTTGTCTACTGACATTCCATTGTGCTATTATGCAACGAGTGCCCATGTATCATTGCAAGACCATTTATCAATTGTACCATGATGTATTATGCCAACCTGTGATTTGTCACTGTATCCGTGCTGTCGAATGTGTACGTCCAATTAAACTGTAACAAAAGTACACAGCAGTTGGCGTCGATGACTTCCAGCCATACATGAGTGAGAAAAAGAACATTTATCAACTCTTCGAACTCTTTCATCATTCGCGTATTATACTCTCACTCTATGTCTATACACCACTGCGTAGGTCGAGTTGATATTCCTATTCCTAACAACCACTCTGACGAGCAACGCTGGGACCAACAACGAGTCTTTAACATTGGAGCTTCCACAGACCACCATACCTCTTAACACTGTGGTCCTGTAAATAGTTGATGTCAGTGTGAACAGGGAACAATACAACTTCATATCTATACACCATTCAACAGTATATATAGAAACAGCATTTAACACCGGGCCATACAAACTTATTGGAATATGATATGAAACTGATAGACCCCACACCTGTCTGTATGAAACCCTATTCGATTCCTTTTGCTAAGGAGAAAGCTTTGAAGGAAGAGATAGACTATTTGTTGAAGGAAGGAATTATTTCACACATTGAATCTTCGTATAGTTCCAGTGTGGTGCTCTTAAGGAAACCCTCTGGAGAACATAGACTCTGTATAGATTACAGGAGACTGAATGCTATCACAGAAGGACAGGTGGATCCATTGCCGGATACAAATCAGTTGTTTGCCAGGCTAAATAAAGCTAAATATTTCTCAAAAGTGGATCTGAGTAAAGGATACTATCAGATTCCAGTAAAGCCTGAGGTTAGACCATACCTAGCGTTTAGTACCTCAGAGGGACACTATGAGTTTAACAGATTGCCATTTGGATTGAAGAATGCGCCTAGTGTCTTTTCTAGAATGATGAGAAAATTATTGGACCCTCTGAATAATCCATGCATCACAAATTTCATGGATGATATCCTTATAGCAACAGAAACATTTGAGGAACACATTGACTCTCTGAACATGCTGTTTAATCGACTTAGAGAAACGAATTTAACAGCCCGACCAACCAAATGTTGCGTTGGATGTAAAGAATTAGAATTCTTGGGACACACAGTTTATCAGAGAAACATGACCCCTGACCCCAAGAATTTAGAGAAACTAAAGAAAGCCCCGAGACCACAAACCAAGAAAGACGTGAGATCATTTGTCTCATTATGTGGTTTCTACCAAAAGTATATCAAAAACTTTAATTCCATATGTGCACCGTTAACTGATTTGACCCGTAAAGGAAATCCAGATCGAATTACATGGACACCACAATGTGAATTAGCTTACCAGGAATTGAAGGAAAAGCTCACAAGCAAACCTATTTTGAAATTACCTGACTTAAGTCAAGAATTCATTGTAAGAACGGATGCCAGTAATATCGGGCTAGGTGCAACACTGCTACAGAAATCAGATGCATTGGATGGGGAATTAAGCCCAGTGGCATATGCTAGCAGAAAGTTGAATAAAGCTGAAACCAATTACTCAACTAGCGAAAAGGAATGTCTTGCAGTAATATGGGCGATAAAGAAATTCAATATTTATCTGTATGGGAAGGCATTTAAGTTGCAAACAGATCATAAACCCTTGTCGTTTCTAGGGCAGGCTAGACATGAAAATTCTAGATTATTCCGTTGGTCATTACTGATGCAGCCATTTGAGTTTTGCATAGAGTATATATCTGGAAAGACAAATCTGGGAGCGGATTTTTTAAGCCGCCATTTGTGTGATGAGAATCACCGTAAGCCCCAGAAATAATAATAAATTTCTCAATGTGTATATAGAATTATAGACTGACATATAACGTCTGTTTTAAGAGGGGAGAATTTGTCGTGAAACATTCTAAATCCACATATATAAATTAAAAGGTAAATGTAAAACCTAACACATAAATTCAATAAAAGGAAAGAGAAATGGTAAAAGTACAGTGCTGTCACAATGGCGTACAAAAATCCCCCTTGTTTTCTACTTCGTCTGCAAATTGTAACGTTTCACGTTGATAGTAAAGCCTACTGCATCACTACACGCTTTCTACAATAAAACGTGTACTGCATTTCTAAGAAAACCTTGAGATACGCAAGCTGATTAATGACCTAAATTAATACTAGCATTAATTACACTACGTTAACATAAACGAAAGGACAGATGGACTTAGGATAGAGAGAGGGAGGGCTGAGAGCAGGAACGCATGTAACACTAACACGCGTCTCGCGATACACAATTAATGCCACCCTTCCCGCGTAAGGCCAGAAGCACTAACTTTTTTTCAGATAGACAGTGATAAAAAACACTACCCATACGAGAGTTAGGTTTAAAAACATGAAAAATGCTTATTCGGAAACATGACATTATACTGGTTTACGTTTGAAAGCCTGACAGTACCCAGACACCACATCGTATCGAAGTGAACAGGAGGTAGAAGAAAATGCACATTTTGAACGCAGCCAACAAGCTCCCTTAAATTTATATAATTGGGTTCCTTAGGACTTGCTGACAAAGAATATGTTAAACGTTACGCAAATAGTCTAGGAATTAACAAATTATAGCCAAAATAAAATGGTGGTGCTGTCAGACAACACCAAAATCAGAATTGCGCAGTGGCAGGTTTTGAAACCACCATTGTACGGGAAATAGGCCAACATGTTACCTCCTATTTGATTGGCGGAAAGTATATGTAAGGCTAAACATGATTAGTCGGTCTGCAAATACTATTTTTTGTTGTTAGGGGAGACGGAAGGAAGGGTACTTTTTTTCAAACGCTTGTGTAAACATGGCTCGATTGGTTAGACCCGCCAATATAGGCAATTAGGAGCGTCAGTTCAGTGCCACATGTTAAAATAAACTTACTCAGAAACAGTGCGTTGAGTTCCAGTGCATATTTTTCTAAATAAAAGCCTGGGACGGCGGCAGATCGGATTTTGTGCCATATTCATCGCCAGTCAACGTATTTGTTTATTATTTCCATGAATTGTGGTAAGCTTGATATATTCGATATCTTTTTAATGAAAATTGAATGTAAATTGATAATTTATGTCTGTATATGTGCGTGGTTCAGTAGCGAACATGAGGCAAGGCCTATATAGTGCTCCAACCTGAACAGAAGGTGTCGGAGAAAAGTAAAACTGCATGGAATTGCCAAACAGTACACTGACACCTATCTTATTGACTAGAAAGAACTAATGCTGGAATTGCAGAGGCGTAGTAACCATTAGGGAGGAGTATACTGGTGTAAATTGTTTCAGATGAAGATAGCAGTTGGCCTACCGCTCTGAACTCAGTGTTTGTTATGTATTGTGTTCAGTCTGGAAATAGATTATAAATTAGTTCTGAAATAGGAGGTACAACCTTCTTGTTTCAGGGACTGTGGTCCTAGTTATTGAAGCAGCACCTGGTCTGGGTTTTGCTGAATCCAGAGGCTGACAGCATACTCCTTGGTCCAGATAGCGACCAGTGAGGTGTCTCCAGAACACAGGAAGCAATCGAGCAGAGGAGTCTTTTCCTGCCGCCATCACGAAAGATAAGCTTCTGTGGCCAGAGTAGCTCAACATTATGTGCCCCCCTCAAAAATTGACATTTTATCAAACACAGAGGGACAATTAATTGGTTCAATTGACAGGATCTGGGAACTTTTCTCAATACTATTTCCAAGATAATTAAACACTTGAAGTCATGATGAAAAACAACAACCAAGCTTGAACAAAACCAGTATTACCTCATATTACCACTGCACAAATTACACACATAGAATAATAATAATAAAATATGTCAATACAAAGATTATATTTGTAAACTGTGTACATATTACTTGTAATTACATTTGATTGTGATTCCTGGTTCACTGTGTAGTTGAATCAGGATATCCATTATTGACAAGAATTAATACATATATTTTTAAACTTAAACACTTGACTCATTTAAGATAGTCTTATAGAGTGTTATATGTGTGTGAGTGTCACAGTGTTGTAAGTGTTGTGGAATAAATTAAATTGTTTATCTGTTTGTTGTAGTTGTGACTTACACTTCATCATTTTCATAATCCTATACATTTAACGTAGTCATCACAATATTCCAGAAAAATTCTGACTGAGGTATAAATGTGGTAGCAAGTAAGGTCATCTGTAATACACCACACTTAATAGATACAGATACCTTCACAGCTGATCTCAGTCAGTACACTAAGTCCCCTATAAATATTTATAACATCCCATTTTACCACATCAGCCTTTTCGTTACCAGTGATTCAAGAGTAACCACTGGAGGGCTACAGTTGAGGATTTTGGATTATGTTAAGCTCATGCCAAATTTAATGCTGCATGTTTTTATTTCTGGTATTTTGTGCTGATTCCAGTGATGATCTGCAATCTGTAAAGCAGCAGTCGGCAACCAATGAGCTGTGAAGATCTACTTTATAAATATTGAGCTAACGACTTCGTCGTTCGCTCGTTTTGGGCGAAAAAATACTGCAGATCACAGCTTGGCTGCGATATCTCTTCCTTTCGACCCAGAACATCCGATTTCAGCAAGCACTTTTTTCGGGTTTGATGTCCTTCTCCCTTGACTGTCCCCAGCCTACCTGTAAGGCAGCAGGTGGTTCAGAATCGGAGTGCTCCTCCTAGATGAAATGCCACCCAAGGCTTACGAGCTTCATCAACCCGGAATTTAATTCACGCCTGAGGTTTGAATTGGTGCTGACCAGAGCATTGTCCACTCTCTGGAAGATATTGTGCCTGCACCTTAAGAGTCCCAAACTACTCCCAACCCGGTCGCCCCCAATGCAAACTCTGTGAGAACAGGTCCACTGCGTGAAGGTGTTGATATCGACATGTTTATGCCATGTGCTAGAAGCTTGCAAACGAACGAACGAACGAACAAACGTACTTTATTTTCCAAGGGTTAAGAACTGTGCTCGCAGGTCCGTCTAACATTCTGCCCTCCCACTCTCATTTATCTTGCATACTAAATCCTTTCATTCCCACATGTTACTTTAAGCACTAATTTAAAGGCATGCAACATTATAACGGTAATATAACAGCATACATTTACAGGATGCAATCATAATCAAAATTAAGTATGTGCTTACTGCCACTGAGCTATGTATAGATCTAACTTAATAGAATCATGTTTGTTTTCAGGTTTCCTAGTGTTTGGAATATGGAATAAAAGCGCGGTATATGTAACGTTTTTCTCTACCGGACGATCTACTTCCTGAAATTCCATCAACAGAGCGGTTGACAATTCAAAATTAGTGATCTTTTACTGAATATTAACTTTACCTCCCAGAACAGATCGTGTTCCTATCTGATATAGGTCATGAATAAAGTTCATTTTGATACTCTAGCACCTGGGTTTTCACTGGGAGCGCTGAAATATTACCGTTAATTCTGAAAATACCCGCGATTTTTAAATGCCTGCGGAAGATGACTAGTCCGAAGTTTTCCTAGCATGAAAATTCGTTGCTTTTGTTTCCTCTGTCGCCATATAGAGATCTACTATACCGTCTCCTGGGATCTACCGGTTGTCGACCCCAGTTGTAAAGAATAGTATTTTAGTTCTATAACTATGAATTTGATTTTTTTACTGCTTAATATGCACTTGATGTCATTCTAACATTTGTAAATTGGTCTTCTCTTGACTTGTCAAAAGTGGACCCTAACTAAAATGTTCTTTTATCTGTTTTCATCCACGGCTGATACCCTTCTAGTGGTACGTATGTTCTTAGCACGAATGTCTATCTTTGCTACATGAGGCGTAAGAGTTTTTAAATGTGTCAACACATTCAATACATTTTGGACATCCCCGTCCAAGAAATACCACAAATAACTTCTGCTGCTTGAAATAAAACACGGTATTTGCTCTTGAATTCATACTTGAATTCTCGTATAATGGAGTTGGAATGCTATCTGTCTTCACAGGTTCGCTCTTGCACGAAAATCGCAAGGCGACGCGCCTAGAACTCACCACTTTGAGTTTACATCCTTTTCGCTCGTTGACGACTCGAGCAGAAAGGACCTCGCACACTGAGTTGCACTATCTTTTTGTTTAACTTTCCCCACGTGAACTTCGCTCGGCCCACCTGAACATTAGCTCACCACATATGACAAAACAGATGAGGAGTGTAGAAAGAAAAATTGGACGAATGAATAGGACGATTTCGTCACATACTCTACTACGTGGAAGCTCATATAACGTATTATGTATGTTACTTATAATATATGGTAATGTAAGTGTTCTATTTCAGCTCAGCAGGCTGCTTCAGCTCTGAGAAACAGCGGTGTTCAAATCCTGTCTGTGGGTATTGGTCAGGGTGTTAATAATGCGGAACTTCTTGGCATGGCTGGTGACGCCAAAAACGTCTATCATGTTAAAAGTTATGATGTTCTAGATCAAGTTGAAGACAAGATTTCTTATCGGCTCTGTGAAGGTACGTTGAAGAGTTTCTCCTATCTTGGTCATTTAATAACAGAAGAATGGTCAGCAACATGAAGCTAATACTAACATCTAAACAATTCGTTCACAAATTGAACTGACAAATATCAAATGTTACACACATATATATATATATATATATATATATATATATATATATATATATATATATATATATATATATATATATATATATATATATATATGTGTGTGTGTGTGTGTGTGTGTGTGTGTGTGTTCATATTACTTTATGGTGTAAAAACATAGACAACGAACTAGCGACTAGAGGAAAGAATTTAGGCCTTTCAGATGTGGACATGTAGAAGAATGGAGCGCATCTCGTGGAAAGAGAAGAAATAAATAAAGTGGACCTATAAAACTTAAGAATAAAAAGAGAATTAATGAAAGAGATCGAAGTTAGAGAGATCAAATATTTTGGCTATGTTAAAAGATGTAATACCTCTCTGAAGACCATAATGAAAGGAAGAATTTAATGCAAACGTGCAAGGGAAAGACAGAACTATAAGTGGGAAGATAACATCAAGAAATGGACAGGAAAGAGTCTATCAAAGTGCACCATTAAGACAAGAGGCAGAAGGCGATGGAGATTCATTGCAGACGACTTTCATTGTGTTGGCAGCTGATGATGCTGATGATGATGATGATGATGATGATGAAAGGAACATTCGCTAAACATCAAAATTTTTGTGGTGAAATTACACACTTTGCTGTTTTGCTGCTGTTATTTTTTGGACCACGAGCAAGAAATGTGAGCTGTTTCTCATGCATATAATACACCCAGTCTGTTAGAGGTTTGAGAATGTAGTATTCAGTATTCTACATCTGTTGCAATACTTTTTGCGGACAAATAGGAAATATTGTTTGTAAGGTATTTGTCGCGGGGAAAGAAATCAATGCACATTTATTTGTGTAGCTGGGCGATGATTTTTTTGTGTGAAACCGTGGTCTTCATGCTAGTCTGTGTTTCCTCTACGAACGTGTTGTTATGTGATCCTATATGTGGACAAAGTACATGGATCCCGAATGTCAAAAGGGTATCATGAATAATTAAGGAACTAAGCTCAAATGGTCAGCAGTATAAGTCAATTGTACGAGGGAAAGTCAGTAAGTAGGTCACAAACTGATATGGGATAGCTGAAGTTCGTATATCATTTAGTTTTTCTTTAATAGCCATTTGTGACCTATTTACTGACTTGCCCTGGTATATTCTTGGATGTGCGGATTATTGGGCAGAAGTTGAATACTTATGATAATCGTATTAGAAGATTTAAAGGAGCCGCGGTGGCGCAGTGGTTAGTGCACTGTCCTCCTAGCTCAGTGATCTATGGTTCGATCCCCCAGTTGAGGTGGGATTTCTTTAGACCGCAAACGGCTCCAGGATCGACCCAACGTCATGCATTGGGTACCAGAGCAACTTTGGGAAGGTGCCGATGGTCAAGAAGATATGGGCCTATCACCATATTCCCAAAATGTCTCATTTGGCTGTAACGGGATCCATTACAGGATTAAAAGATGGACAAATGTACATAACGGACTAAGTCTCATTACCAAGTGAGATAAAGACATAAGGACAAAGCGCAAGGAGATGACTTGAGTTATAGCCAAGGAATATGATCTTGTCGGATTTGTAAATGTTATGTACCCCACAGTGATTTGTGATTATTTGAGGTTGCTAGGCCCATACACAACTTCATACTAGCTGCCTTGTACGACATGCCTGTGGGTGCATTAGTCCACATAGTTCTTTGTCTCTTCATAGACCCCCACAAACCAACACGGTGTTTTATTTTATACAGGGCAGGATTCAGTCCACAGCGTTGAGGATATTTGAGTGGATCTGTCTGATGATGATCTCACACACTTCTTGGATGGGACAAGAGATGCCATTAAATTTCCATTTGTCGCCTTAGAACTGTTATATTCACGTCTCCACTTCACCTTGTTTTGAGAAAAACGTGTTCAAAGTGTTTGGGTTACTTGTTGAAAAAGAATTATCACATTAAAATAACATTTTTCATGATGATACAAACTGTTAACTGTAAGATATTGCGTGGGATGATAGATTCAACAATATTACGTCGATCTATGACGTCAGGTCTGTTTTAGCCAAAAGTGGAGATCGAATACAGCAGTACTAAAACAATGACCTGCAGCTGCGAGAGAGTAATTTTGTAACATTTGAATGAAGCACTGGCAAAAGAATTGGAGTGTTATTGTTATTGTTAATGAGAATCGATGTCATTGCACTCCGGGCAAACCCATAGATGCTCAGTCTCCCGCAGCAAATGTTGAAGGGTATGAATGCTAATTGTTCCTGTTGCGCATTGGTTGTATACACGGCGGATGCATCCTCTCATACGTCCACCCCTGCTGGTCTTAAGTTTGATGCCGAATTCCAGCAGTCTTAGCCTTGATGATTCATCGATTGCAGTGTCATTCTCTAATAAACGAACATGACTCGCCCTCAGTATTTCTTCCTTATCCTTGGCCAATGAACCATTTATTAGGTGCTTTTGAAGCTAGTCTGTCAGCTATTTAATTGCCACGTACCCCGGTGAGACCGGGACACTAGATCCATATCAGTTCTTGAAGATTCGATGCTTCTATGGAGGTTTTCCATTAATGTCGAAGCCAACCATTTTGGACCTTTCGAAGCATGGATTGTGAGTCTGATACAATAACAGCCCTTGTTAATAAAGTCTCAGACAGCCATCTTAAGGCAGCAGTAACTTCCTCTACCTCCATTCTCATGTTGGAGGTTGTTATCATGTAAGCCACGCTATGTTCAGCAACGGTTCTGCCCTTTACTCTAGCAGAGAAGCCCCAGCCTGATTTATTACCACAGATTACAGACCCATCAATGTAGACAATGGCATCATCATCCCCAGCATTATCATTCATAAGCTGATCAACTTCCATCTCTGCTCTCCTATTGGACCAAGTTCTGCAATTCAAAAGAATTGAATAAGAACCTGAAGCAGATAACATTGCAAAGATTGCTTGAAATAAAAAAATGAATGAAGTTTGATGTCGCAACCACTTGCAGTGGGTTCAATTTCTAGCGCAGGAGAGAAAAAGATAACAAGAGTTGGCATTTTGGAGTCATGACCAAAGTGGGCACGCCCTTTAGAATGTAAATGAGATAAAAGGGCCAAATCACTTGTACGATGTAATGGAGACTGACAACTTCTGATGATCAGATTATCTCCTGTTGTAACGCTCTGTATAGTTTCATATCAGCAGTAGGCAACCGAAAAGTTGTGGGTAATTAAAAAATAAATAAATAAATTGTGCCTCATTTTGGTGAGACGAGCCCCGTTCAACCTAGACACTGGGTCTGTTGATTATATGTATTCTGGCGCATGTCCAAATATTTAGGACCTTTCTGTGAGGAATAAGTATATAAAGTTAGGGATACATTTTAGAAATATTGAGCTCTCTATAGAGATCTAATGAGTTAAAATCATGCATGCAGAGTTACGTGGAAAATAGGTTCACATTTTTGAATGAACTGTTTTAAGATATTTTTCAACATTTGTTTCTTGAAAAACTGATGGATGCCTGGTAGCGGGAGCGAGAGAGAGGGGCTCATCTGAGATTTTCATAGCTTAAGAATTCTTTCTCTTTTCACCTTCCGCCACCGAAAGATCAACCAAAATATCCCTTGCCATCTACCGGTAGTTCATCATCGACTTGTTACAACCCGTCATCTATCGTGGTTTAAGGAGGACCCCTTGCCATCTTCCGGTAGTTCATCATCGACTTGTTACAACCCGTCATCTAGTCTATCGTGGTTTAAGGAGGACCCCTTGCCATCTACCGGTAGTTCATCATCGACTTGTTACAACCCGTCATCTAGTCTATCGTGGTTTAAGGAGGACCCCTTGCCATCTACCGGTAGTTCATCATCGACTTGTTACAACCCGTCATCTAGTCTATCGTGGTTTAAGGAGGACCCCTTGCCATCTACCGGTAGTTCATCATCGACTTGTTACAACCCGTCATCTAGTCTATCGTGGTTTAAGGAGGACCCCTTGCCATCTACCGGTAGTTCATCATCGACTTGTTACAACCCGTCATCTAGTCTATCGTGGTTTAAGGAGGACCCCTTGCCATCTACCGGTAGTTCATCATCGACTTGTTACAACCCGTCATCTAGTCTATCGTGGTTTAAGGAGGACCCCTTGCCATCTACCGGTAGTTCATCATCGACTTGTTACAACCCGTCATCTAGTCTATCGTGGTTTAAGGAGGACCCCTTGCCATCTACCGGTAGTTCATCATCGACTTGTTACAACCCATCATCTAGTCTATCGTGGTTTAAGGAGGACCCCTTGCCATCTACCGGTAGTTCATCATCGACTTGTTACAACCCATCATCTAGTCTATCGTGGTTTAAGGAGGACCCCTTGCCATCTACCAGTAGTTCATCATCGACTTGTTACAACCCGTCATCTAGTCTATCGTGGTTTAAGGGGGACCCCTTGCCATCTACCGGTAGTTCATCATCGACTTGTTACAACCCGTCATCTAGTCTATCGTGGTTTAAGGAGGACCCCTTGCCATCTACCGGTAGTTCATCATCGACTTGTTACACCCCGTCATCTATCGTGGTTTAAGGAGGACCACTTGCATGGTTTTTAAAAACATACATATCTTACTTTATACTTTAGTGTTCGGGAGTTTGTAGGCTTTCGTTACTTACTTACTTCGTCGTTCCCCTTCTACCGTGAGGTGTAGAGGTTTGGAAGAGAGAGCGCCAGACTATCCTTTCGGCTGTCTTCCTCCTGGCCTGGTTCCATTCTAGTCCTCAGTCTAATGTTGTCCTCCCAGCGGACTCTGGGTCATCCTGGGGGTCTGAATCCTTGGCTCTTTGTTTCCCATGCTTGTCGTGGTAGCCGATCTTCTCCCATTCTGCAGACATGGCCAAACCATCTTAATTGGGACTGTTCTACTTGGGTCTGCAGGGAGTAGGATTTAAGGCCTTGACGTATCGTCTGGTTGCGTACCATGTCTCTTCTTGTTAATTCAACCACCTTCCTCAGATACCTCATTTCTGAGGTTAGGATCTGGCTTTTATGGGTTGTAGTCATTGCCCATGACTCGCATCCATATGTCAAGACTGGGACATAGGTGGAGCGGTATACAGCCATCTTCGTTTTCTTACCAACCTCTCTCTTGCTGAGGAATCCTCGATTTATGGCCTGAAAAAGTCTCCCAGCTTCTGCTTTTCGAGTGGCCAACTCTTCTTTGATGCCGCCCTTTCGGTCTATAATAGCTCCGAGGTATTTAAAGTGGTCGACCTGCTCCAGGACCTGTTCTCCCAGCTTAATCTGATGTCTTCTTTCTTCTCGTGATATCACCATGGATTTTGTTTTAGAGCTGCTTATGACCATCCCTCTCTTCTCCAACTCTTCCTTCCAGACTTGCAGGTTGGATTGGAGATGTGCCTCTGATTTAGCAATCAGGGCAACATCATCAGCAAATGCCAGCTCCGAATTATAGACCTGACTCATCTTCCAGTACCCCGCTGAATACTTTCTTGTTCTCTCCTTACATGCCTTGATGACATCGTCCATGAGGAGTATGAAAAGGTAAGGTGATAGGATATCACCTTGTCTTACACCAGTGGTGGTCCTGAACTCTTCTGACTTATGGTTTGCTGTCCTCACATAATTTCTGCAAGACTTGTAGAAGCTCTGTATAGCATGAATCAGAGGTGCTGGAATATTCTTCCTTGCCATGGGACCCTGTCAAACGCCTTTTCCAGATCTATGAAACAAAGATGGATCTCACTCTTATACTCAAGGGCCTTTTCACTCAGCTGTCTGAGTGTGAAGATTAGGTCTTGAGTACTTCGGTTTGCTCGGAATCCGCACTGGACCTCATCCAACTGTGGCTCAGCTGGGCGTCGGAGTCTCTGCTCTAGGATTCTAGAGTAGATTTTACCAGGGACACTGAGAAGGGACATGCCTCTATGGTTTCCACACTGTAACAGAAAACTATTACTATCACCGGCGTTTTCAACTAGTTTGCATTAAAGAAATATGATTTCCTTGTATTTCAGTAAACATACGGTTGCTTACAAGAACCTATTGCTTTTACCATAGTAACAGTAAAACTGCTTACAATAAAGGAACTCTGAAAATGTAGATATCAAAGAAAATATGAAATGTATTACATTGAAAAGTCAAAAACTCTCAGATTGCTTGTATTTAAGTAACTGTGATATCTCTAACAACAGTCTCTTAAATTGCTTGTATAGAAGCAACTGTGGCATCTCCAACAACAGTATCTTAAATTACTTGTATTGAAGTAACTGTGATATCTCCAACAATAATCTCTTAAATTACTTGTATAGAAGTAACTATGACATCTACTGTATAACAATAGTCTCTTAAACTACTTGTATAGAAGTAACTATGACATCTATAACAATAGTCTCTTTTTTTTTTTTTTTTTTTTTCGTACGCCCGCTAATACTCGAGGCGAAATCTCAGGTTATTATTAATGTCTAACCTGACATTGATTTTACGTGAATATCCCTTTTTTCTTGTACAGAGACAGGTGTCCCTCGCCATTCAGGCAGATACTCGCCGATTTCGGAGGTACCCATTAGAGCTGGGTCGGCTCAGGAGCCGCCAATCCCTGGTCGACGACACTCTTTCAAATGTTCTCGCCAGGTCTCGAGTTAATCCAGTTAAAATCCCGGTCGACGAAAAATCCTCAAATGCCGTCGCCCGGGTTTGATCCTGGATCACCCGGTCGCCAGAGCGGTGTGGTAACCACTACGCTAGCGCGGCTCCTAATAGTCTCTTAAATTACTTGTATAGAAGTAACTATGACATCTTCAACAATAGTCTCTTAAATTACTTATATAGAAGTAACTATGACATCTCTAACATTAGTCTCCTCATTTGCCTGTTTTGGGGTAACTTTGACATCTCAGACAATAGCTTCTTAAATTACTTACATAAAACTCCACAATCTAACAATGTTTTCATCAAAGAAACTCATAAATTACGTGTAACAAAAACGCTGTTAAATGGCTTAAAAGATAAAACTCTGAAAAGCTCACGGATATTATATACGAGCAAGTTTACCCGTCAAAACAACGTATGGAGAAAATTAAGCCAAAGTGTTAAACATTTTACCATCTGCGGTATGAGCATCTTGATCGGAACTCATTTTGTTGACTGTGAACGAAGTCATTTAAAATATTTGTAAAGTTTTGACAAATAATTTAACATTTTGATTACTTGCTTTCAAGGTATACAATTCTCTGGCCCCCCTCCCCCCTTATCCCACCCTAGCCGCTGTCCAAGCCAAAGAGCACAAAAAGAAATTAAATATATTACTTTAAAAAGTGTAGATTACTTGATATTTTTCAAATGCAATTTCCAGTTATTATTTTAAAATCTAGTAAGTATACAACTATCTGTACTTTGAAACATTTTATTTTTTAAAATCATAATCATGCATTAATAACGCAGATGATACTTTCCTTAAAACTGCTGTGAGTCAGACTGGATTACAAATGTAAAGATATGAAGTGTAATCAATTCATCAATGTATACAGCTTTGGTAACGGTCGCAACCTCTTACAGCTTTATGGTTGCCAGACTGGAAGAGGTTGAATATTATGTATATATATATATATATATATATATATATATATATATATATATATATATATATATATATATATATATATATATATATATATATATACACGTGTGTGTGTATATAGATATATATCTCACCAAACATGTACAGTAACAGACATTTAGTCTTGCATAGGAAGACCTTTTAACTTTGTTATTTCTATCTCAGCTCCGTAAAATCACTGAGCAATGTCGTAAATACAGGGAGAAATCTCGCATAGTAAGTAATTCATCTCTCTGCCTGCCTTTTAGTCTGTTTGTGTAGTTTTCTGTGCCAATGTACCCTTCCCTTCTGCATATCTGTTTTTCTATCTGTCTTTTTTTCAATTTAGTAAGGGGTGTGTTCTTTCTTTCCTTCTTTCTTTCCTCTTTTATTTCCTTCTTTCTGTCTGTCTTTCTTTCCTTCCTTCACCTGCTTGTTTATTTTTCTATGTGCGTGTCTATGTCCATCTATCCCTTCCTCCATTAATATCCCTGCCAATTTGTCTTTCTTTTTTTCTATTATCTAGTGTGCTGTTCTTTTCTCTTATCGGTAGTCTGTCTTTCTGTCCTTTAATGTATGTCTGTCTTTCTGTGTAGTTAAATGTGTGTCTTTTTACTACCTATAGTTCTTTCAGACTGTCTAGCTACCAATTTACTTACGCTAACTCATCTTGTGCCTGTCTGTAGGTCTGCCTGTTTATCCAACTGCAGGTTTGTCTGTTTGCCAGTTTATCTGTCTTCAGGTTTATCTGCCTGCCAGTTTATCTGTCTACCAGTGTATATGTCTGCATGTCTATCTGTCTGCAGGTTATTTCTTTGCCGGTTTATCTATCTGCCAGTTTACCTGTACTTCAGTTTATCTGTCTGTCAGTTCATTTGTTTGCCAGTGTATATGTCTGCCTGTCTATCTATCTACCAGTTTATCTATCTACCAGTTTATCTGTCTGCCAGTTTATCTGTCTTCTTGTCTATCTATCTGCAGTTTATCTATCTGCCAGTTTACTTGTCCTCCAGTTTATCTGTCTGCCATTTTATCTGTCTGCCAGTCTACCAGCCTGTTTGTTTATCTATCTACCAGTTTATCTATCTACCAGTATATCTGTCTGCCTATCTATCTATCTATCAGTTTATCTATCTACCAGCTTATCTGTCTGCCAGTTTTTCTGTCTTCCTATCTATCTATCTACCAGTTTATCTATCTGCAAGTTTACTTTGTCCTCCAGTATATCTGTCTGCCAATTTATCTGTCTGCCAGTCTACCAGCCTGTCGTTTTATCTATCTACCAGTTTTATCTATCTATCAGTATATCTGCCTGCCTGTCTATCTATCTACCAGTTTTATCTGTGTAATAGATTATCTATCTAGCAGTTTTATTCGTCCTCCAGTTTAACTGTCTGCCAGGTCTGCCTGTCTATCTATCTGCCAATGTATTTGTCTATCTGTCTGTCTGCTTATCTATCTGTCGGTTTATCTGTCTGCCAGTTTTTTATATGTCCTGTCCCGTCCTATTTGAATCTACCAGTTTATTTATCTGCCTGTAGATCTGTCTGCTTGTCTGTCTGCTTGTTTATAATCTGTCAACCTGTTTTATCTGTCTCTGCCTGAGTATATGTCTGCCTGTCTATTTGTCGACTTGTCTATATGTCAACCTGTCTATCTATCCGTCAATCTGTTTTACCTGTCTGTCTGTTTATCTCTTTGACATCGTCTCGGTCAATGTTGGACTGTGTGTCTGTCTGTCTGTCTATCTCTTTTGACATTGTCAATGTGAGACTGTATGTCCTGTCCTATCTATTTGGACATTGTCAATGTGACTGTTGTCTGTCCTGTCTATCTCTTTGACATTTTGTCAATGTGACTGTGTGTCTGTCTGTCTATCTCTTTGACATTGTCAATGTGACTGTGTGTCTGGTCTGTCCCTGTCTATCTCTTTGACATTGTCAATGTGACTGTGTGTCTTCTGTCTATCTCTTTGACATTGTCAATGAGACTGTGTGTCTGTCTTCCTTCTATCTCTTTGGACATTGTCAATGTGACTGTATGTCTGTCTATCTCTTTGACATTGTCAATGTGACTGTGTGTCTGGTCTGTCTATCTCTTTGACATTGTCAATGTGACTGTGTGTCTGTCTGTCATATCTCTTTGACATTGTCAATGTGACTGTGTGTCTGTCTGTCCTATCTCTTTCTAGACATTGTCAATGTGACTGTTGTCTGTCTACTCTGTCATTTGTCAATATGGTGGTCTTGTTGCTCTATCTCTTTGACATTGTCAATGTGACTGTGTGTCTGTCTGTCTATCTCTTTTTCTGACATTGTCACATATTTGTGCAATGTGTGACGTGTGTTCTGTCCTGTCTCTTTGACATTGTCAATGTGACTTAGTGCGTCTGTCCTGTCTGTCTCTTTGACATTGTCAATGTGACTGTGTGTCTGTCTATATCTACTCTTTGACATGGTGTCAATGTGACAATTAGTGTGTCTGTCTTTCTGTCTATCTCTTTGACAATTGTCAATGTGACTGTGTGTCTGTCTATCTCTTTTGACATTGTCAATGTGACTGTGTTGTCTGTCCTGTCTATCTCTTTGACATTGTCAATGTGTACTGTGTGTCTCTGTCTGTCTATGTCTTTGACATTGTCAATGTGACTGTGTGTCGTCTGTCTATCTCTTTGACATTGTCAAATGTGACTGTGTGTCTGTCTATCTCTTTGACATTGTCAATGTGACTGTGTGTGTCGTGTCTGTCCCTATCTCTTTGGACATGTAGTTCCCTATTGTCATTGTCAATGTGACTGTGTGTCCCCCCTAAATCTGTCTATCTCTTTGACATTGTCATTGTGACTGTTGTGTCTGTATCTGTCCTGGTCTATCTCTTTGACATTGTCAATTGATGACTGTGTTATCTGTCTGTCTATCTCTTTGACATTGTCCATGTGACTTGTTCAATGTCTGTGTGTTCTGTCTGGGTCTGTCTATCTCTTTGACATTGTCAATGTGACTGTGTTCCTGTCCTGTCTCTTTTGACATTGTCAATGCGACTGTGTGTCCCTGTCTGTCTATCTCTTTGACATTGTCAATGTGACGGTGTGGTTCCCTGTCATTGTCTGTCTATCTCTTTGACATTGTCAATGTGACTGTTGTCCTGTCTGTCCTCTTTGACATTGTCAATGTGACTATAGTGTCTGTCTGTCTATCTCTTTGACATTGTCCAATGTGACTGTCTGTCTGTCCTGTCTATCTCTTTGACATTGTTCAATTGTGACTTGTAATCCTGTCACCCTAGTCTATCATATTTGAACATTGTCAATGTGACTGTGTGGTCTGTCCTGTCTATCTGTTTTGACATTGTTCAATGTGACTGTGTGTCTGTCCCTGTCCTATCTCTTTGACATTGTCAATGGACTGTGTGTCTGTCCTGTCTTATCTCTTTGACCTTGTCAATATGTGTCTGTCCTATCTATCCCTTTGAAATTGTCAATGTGACTGTGTGTCTTCTGTCCTCTTTACCAATTGTACTGTTCCTATCTCTCTTTGACATTGTCAATGTGACTGTGTTCCGTCTGTCTATTCTTGTCCCAATATGTCTGTCTATCTCTTTGACATTGTCAATGTGACTGTGTGTCTGCCTTTCTGTCTATCTCTTTGACATTGTGTCAATGTACTGTGGTGTCCTAGACTGTCAATCTCTTTGACATTGTCAATGTACTGTTGTTCTGTCTGTCTCTTTGACATTGTCAATGTGTTGACTTTACAATGTAATGTACTGTGTGTCCTCCTTCTTATCTCTGTTGAAATTGTCAATGTGACTGTCTGTCTGGTACCCCTGGTCTTCTCTTGACCATTTGTCAATGTTTGACTGTGTGTCCTGTCTGTCTATCTCTTTGAACATTGTCAATGTGACTGTGTGTCTGGTCTGTCTATCTCTTTACATTGTCCCAATGTGTGACTGTGTGTCTTCTGTCTCTTTGACATTGTCAATGTACTGTCCCTGTCTGTCTGTGACTATCTCTTATTGACATTGTCAATGTGACTGTCTGTCCTGTCCTGATCTATACCCTCTTTGAACATTGTCAATGTGACCTGATGTCTGTCTATTCTATTTGACATTGTCAATGTGGACTGTGTGTCTGTCTGGACTCTTTGTCCATATGTACTCTTTCCTGTCTGGTCCTTCTCAATATGACAGTGTGGCTCCTGTCTGTCTAGGATTTCTTTGAACATTGTCAATTGTTAGGACTGTGTGTCTGGTGGTCTATCTCTTTGATACCGGTGTCAATGTGTGTCTGTCCTATCTCTTTGACATGTCAATTTGACTGATAGCTATCTTCTAATCTCTTTGACATATGTGTAACTGTGTTCTGTCCCCTGTCTAGCTCTTTGACATTGTCAATGTGACTGGTGTCTGGTCTTCTATCTCTTGACATTGTTCAATGTTACTGTGTTCCGTCTGTCTATCTCGTTTGACATTGTCAATGTAACTTGTGTCTGTGTCTTGTCTGCAAAGTGAACTGTTTCTATCTCTTTGACATTGTCAATGATACCTGTGTGTTTCTGTCTGTCTCTTTGACATTGTCAATGTGACTGTGTGGGAGTCTGTCTCTTCTAATCTCTTTGACATTGTCAATGTGACTGTCTGTCTATCTCTTGACATTGCTCAATGTGAATCTGAATGTCGTGTCTAATCTATTTGGACCATTGTACAATGTGCGATCTGTGAATGTCTGTCTATGTCTATCTCTTTTGAAATTGTGTCAATGTTGACCTGTGTTCGAGTCCTGGTCCTGATTCTCCTTGACCATTGACAATGTAACTGTGTGTCGGTCTGTCGATCTTCTTTTACATTGTCCATGTGACTGTGTTGACTGTCTGGTTCATACTCTCTTTTGACACATTGTCCAATTGACGATGGTGCTGTCGGTCTACACTCCCTATTGACCTTATCAAATGTGTGTACTGTCCTATCCTGCTTTGACTTTGGTTCTCAATGTGACTGTGTGTTCTTGTCTGTCCTAATTCTCTTTGTCATTGTCAATGTGACCTGTTGCGGTCTGTTCCCCTTCCTATCTCTTTTGACATTGTCCAATGGTGAACTGAGTTGTCGTGTCTGTCTTATCTCTTTTGACATTGATCAAGTGTGTACTGTTTGTTTCGGTCTGTCTACTCTCTTTGACATTAGCAATGGTGACTGTGTGTCTGGTCTGTCTAATTCTCTTTGAAAATTGTCCAATGTGACTGTGTGAGCCTGTCGCCATGTTTCCTTCCTACCCGGGAATCTTCTGAGGAAAACAAAGAAATAATAGAAAACTGCTGTCCTTCAGGCAATGTTCGTAAAAAGACGTAACAAATAAAACACTTGGTGCCATAAGACGTAAAGACTTACGAATAAACGCTTGTGCATTTCGTAAAGAACGTAAACGAAGATTAACGCTTGTGCATGGACCTAAAAGAAGTAACTTATGACAGACTTTTGTGCCATGTCGTAAACAGATGTAACTAAATGACAATCTTTGTGCATTGCAGTCGCAAGCTTACTCGTGCTTAACAAAATTTTACAGAACCTGACAACTGCCGGATCATGGTACTTATTTGAAGCAGGTCTTTCCGCTGACAATATGGGGTCCAGCTGCAGTGTGTGGGCGCCATACTCCCCGAGCTGAGATTGAAATATGGAGAATGAATATAATGATTTGAATGTACTCTTTCTCTCGTTCCATCTTCTTCAATCGATCATCCTTGGAAAAGACGTTGTGTTGCGTTGGTTGTACCGTAATATTTTACACAACAGCTGCGATATTTCTTGCGCATTCGGCCGACGACAATCCGACTTCAGCCACGGGCATTATTTTTTAGGACTGTGGTTGTACCTTCCGGACTTCGATTCCCTGCTTTCCTCCAGCCAAGACTGCCAGTGATGCAGCCTGTTTCCATGGACCACCACATTGGAGGTGAAGTATGGTTTACTTGGGACAAGGCTCTGGTAAATACTCTGACCCTTCACGGCATAGCAGTCACGACTTAGGAATTGCCGCTTGCCTGCATCCTAGTTCCAATGAATTGAATTGAAAATACCTTTAGTTATATATCATTCTATTAAAGCTCCCTCCCCTCCCCCTTTTCAGTAATTCTCTGAATGGAGCACGTCTCTCGGCCACTCCGTCTAGTCCTGCATGGGAGTCTCTTCAAGGTATCCCAAAGAAATAATAGGACTACTACTATTTCCTCAAGCGTGGTCGTAACCAGGCAACTATTATACGGTTTTTGGATGGAAGGTTGGCAACCTTAATATCATTATAAAAAGCTAAAAATGCTACAGAAAAACAACCACTAGCTATACCCGAAGAACATGAAAAGTTTTTGTCAAGACTTCTCTGCAAGTGGACTAGCTAACAGTGGGTGGTTCCAGGCTCCTGTGAAGAGACCTGGACTAGCGACAGTGGGTGGTCCATGCTCCGTGACGGACCCTGGACTAGCTACAGTTGGTGGTCCAATAGCTCCGAGGATAGAGCCTGTACTAACTACTATGGGTGTCCCAATATCATCCGTGAAGAGCCGGACTAGCCTTAACATTGGGTGGTCCCATGTCCTGCCGTTGAAGGAGCCCTGAGACCTAGCCTACAGTGTGGTTGGTCCATGCTCCGAGAAAAGAGCCTGGACTATCTTCCAACAGTGGTAGTGTCCTATCTCCTTGAAGAGCCCATATGGGAAATGATTGATGATGGAGCATTATCAGTCCCTATTTATTTGATTCATTATCTTCTTCCATCATCGGATATGTTCTACAACACTCACAACAGTTAACTCATTATTATTCCCCCAATTACACTAGTAGGCAATTGAAATCGCATGAATGGGATCCTGTACAGTGGTCAGTAAATCAATAACAAAATGTTCGGCGTTTTCCGTGAGAATCCTTTCAAGAGAAATTTGTTACCTTATAATTTTTTGTCTCACAGAATCTAACGAAATACAACCTAAAATGTTTTAGTCATAGAGGAGATGGTCAGCTTTTCTAAACTGTGGCTTAGGGGATATAGTGAGAGATCACCCGAGCAACAACTGAGTTGTCTCTGAAAATAACGGGAATTTTCCAATAAAATCATCAAGAGTAGTAAATTCTGAAATCCGAGCCTCGTTTCTAGTTAATCGATGTGATGATGAGGTTTATGCGATCGCAGACAGACCTGTTTAAAGGTATTTATGCGGTGTTGTAGACAAGTTGCCAAAAATCATAGATACGCACTATTACAAGCTGGGAAAATAGATTCACGTTAAATAGACAATATACAGGGTATTAAACAGTATACTCTTGTATGACGATAAACTATCGTCTGGTTAGACTCTTAACTAGATAATGCGTCATTTCTATCCGGAAAATACAACTATCGTAGTTTAAAGACTCTCGCCACAGAGTAATCCTTGTGCTCAAGGGTAGACATCCTGATGATGCGGAACCGCATATGTGATAAAACTCAATTGAATTTGGTCATCTGGTGTGACACCTACTGACTGCTCTCAGTCTAACTGGCGGGAGGCTTCAATACATATACAGCGAGATAGCAATGAGCGAATTGAAGAATGAACCAATATAGACTTACTTAAGTTACGTCACCTACTATAGCTACAGCGTATACCCTATCTACAAGTGAGTGTGTAGATTGGTTTGACGTCAGTCCAAGAGCAAGAGCGTCCAACTATCGCGCACAACTAAGTCAATCGACGGCTGCCCTTGAAGAGCTAAACTTCACCTTTCGTCTGCGCACATATATTTTGGCTAGTGTCCTAGAGATTGAGAATGCAAATATTATGAGACGTCCTGAAAATAACAGGAATAAACGCCATGGGTTAGGGTAACCTAACGCTGTAATTGTTTAGTCATTACCCCTTCCTACCGAATACTTATAGGACGTGAATTAATGAAGGAGCTCTGCTTGATGATGTCCTCAGCAAGACTAATGAGGACCTAACGCCATGTGGTTTCAGTTTAATGAACTATTCCGATCTGCGCCATCCTCTGTTCGATCGACTTAAACACCTTTTATTCAGATTTTATTCTTTATTTTCATCAAAATGTTCCTTTCTGTACGTTAGCTCCCTAAAACAGGTAAAGTTGAATCCAGACCTATCTCAACTAACCACGGATTGTTAGCTGACCTCCGAAAGGCTCCAAAGTTCCGATCATCTTGTTGCGATCGACCTCTCTATCCGCGTGCTTTGCATAGCTAGTTAGCCTTTGAGGTGTGTATAGTTAGTCCTACCATCAAGCTCTATTACTAGAACGTGCAGATAACGAATGGCATTAACTTATAAAAACCTTAGCGCTTTCGCTCGTTAATTTGCCGACAGACACAAATACATAGATAAGCTGTCATAAAATATACACTGCAAGCAACGAAGCTAACTCAAACTGCATCGATCAATATAAGTACATCAAGAAATGTACGATCTCATGCATCTGAACGACTTGTAGTTAGAAGTTAACCATATAACATGGCGAAGGAATTCAGATTCAGTATTATGGCACGTAGTGGAACATACACTGTCATGAGGATCAGTAACTATTGGTGCAAAGAACACTGAGCTCATATGCAACCAAGCAGACCAGGGAACATGATGATAGAGTACCTATTATCAACATCTGAGGCCACATAGTTCGATCCAGGTGATCTGAAATCGCGAGTTGCAAGCTAGCTACAAAAATACTCAATCTAAGCTGATTGCATGAATCATCCTGATCGGTCACCTATGGGTCCAGTTAAAGTTGAGTGACAAAAGTCTACGAATATGACAGGCATAATTCATCCCCCACGACATAGTACATACCCAGGATGAACTACCCAAATTGCTCAATTTTTAAGAGCTATATATTGACAGATTCACGCGAATTTGATCAAGGTAAATATCTAATGCATAAGTAACAGAACACCGCCACATCAAGAGCTTCTCCAGACCCAGAGCATTGACATTATTGTACTCCACTCATCTGCCGATTTTTGACTAAGATACCGCGTCTGTAGTGGTCTAAGGCACTCTCATGCTCAATTAATCGTTCTAAAGGAAGAAAGATGTAGAAAGGGAAAAAATATCATGGAGATAGTTTTCGAATCTACGCGTGAAATTTGTCAACGAGTCGCCATTTTACTGTCCATAACTTAATGCGCAGCATGGCATATGCTTTGAGGTACCCTCTCAGACTCTACACAGATATTATTTACACGCCCCGGTTTCTGTGACCTATTCGAAACTTTATCGCAACTTAGTCAAGCCTTAATCTGTCTGAGCATTATCTTCAACACGACAACATTTTCTTCGATGCTTTATGCTGATACGATCTCACGCTTAAGATCCTTAGCATTCATCCAATCGCAATATCCTATTTTTGCGAGAACAAGCTGCCATTAGAACGCGCTAATCTTACAGCCACCAACTTTTACTTATTCATCTTATGACGATCTTTGTAAAAAAAAACAGGGCTACCATGCAGTATCCTCTATACCCACTGACCACCAAGCCCGAGTCCGATTCTAGAGCTATGAGATAAATATAACATCTAGTATCTAATTCCCTTATCTCATACCGAGAGTATCCCCTGTCAGGGTTTTCGATATGTAGGCTACTGTCTTGATCAATAGTCGTCAAGCAGCTAGCACGTGGGACCTACTTACTTACTTGCTTAGGTTGTTCCTCTTTCTGACTGCTTCAGTATTCTAGTGGTAGTCTAGGCTCAGAAAGCCCCACCCACTTGCTGTAACACTCGCCTTTATGCGAGCTCTTCAACACCAGGGACAGTTAGAATTGGGGTTCCCTTCTAGTCCAGTTAGACCTTATCATTAACGATTGTCTAGATGTGTGTAAAGCCACTGATCTATGGATGCCTTGGATGCCATAAAATGGATAGCCTTATAGCCTACCGTATTATCCTCACCCTGCTTTCCGTGAGCTGACGCCGATCTCTCCAGCATAGAGCTGCAGACATGGCCACAACACTGTTTTGCAGCTTTGATCAATACAGTTATCCTAATCAACGTCTACATCTACTCAGACATAGTATTACACTATGAGCTAAATACTATACTACCTTGAACAAACATCACCCAATCAGACCTGTTATCGTCATTGCAATTGAGCAGACTCACTGACAATCCCCTTCATTTTAAACCGCTTGTAACCACCTTCACAGTAGTAGCATTTACGAGAGCACTAGTGTATGATCTGCCTCCTAGGGTACACTTAATACCATGCTTCATCGAACTTTGCACCATAGCAGTCGAACAGACTAGGTCTTAGGTGGAGCATGAATAACTGTACATTCTGTCCTCTTTATTGAGAGAACTTGTGTCTTTTGCATTGGGACGCTCCCTCCGTGTTCACCCCTAGGCTATACCCCAAACGAGCTGCCCATGCTGCTGCTCACATCGGACTAGCTCAACTGACATCTGTAATGACCTGATTGTCAAAGCATCAACTGCCAGCTACAACTACAATGACACTTTCTCACAGTGGGTCGCACATGCACACAGGACCCATCAGTACTTTGTAGCACAATCTAATGCTCATCTTTCCTCACAGCCATGATCACATTAAGGAACCCCCTGGTTGTCTCGTGAATGCTGATTTTTCAAAGAGCATAATAACTTCGCCAGCGTCCAATACTGAATACATACCTTTGCAAAAATTGGAAGTTGAAATTGCAACTCACAATTATCACACTGCGTGGCAACATCATCAAGCAGAATGGCTACTACTGAATACAGACATGACTCATTCTTCCATAACCCCACTGAATACTTTAGCAGTCCTGTCCGTACATGGCCTTGATGAAACATCGTCCATAGGATATGAAAGAAGGAAAAAGTGACAGATATCACCTTGTTTCTTACACCAGTATTGGGTCCCTGAATTCTTCCTGACTTAAGGTTTTACCGTCCTTACATAATTTCTGCAAGACTTGTAAACGCTCTAGTAATTGCACGCAACAAGGATGATTGAATGTTCTACTATTGCCCAGTCCCCAGAGTTTGTTTACCAGGAGAACCATGTCTAATGCCTTTTGCCAGATTCCAAAACAAAAGATAGCATCTCATACTCCAGAAGCCTTTTCACTCAACTGTCCCTGATGTGAATATTAACATTTCTTGACACGTTCGATCTGTATGATCGAATTGCTCCGTAAACCACACTGGACCTCATCGCATTTGTTCTCAGGTATCATGAGTCTCTGCTCCAGGATTCTAGAGTTAATTTTACCAGCGACACTGAGAAGGGAATATGCCTCTATGGTATTCCATATTCTCGGTTGTTCACCCTTTTTTATAAAATCCGGTGTATTTATGGCAAACTCCCAATCCTTATTGTAAGAGAATATAATCTAAATACAAAAATCCTAAGAAAATGCTAAATAATCTAGTAACAAATCTAGGGCATAAAGTGCAAAATTTAAGAAAGTATAAAAGAAATATTCGGCGTAGAACGCGTGGTTAGTCGACTACGCCTTCATATTAATTAATTGCTAAACGCATAAAGACGAACAAAACGGTAACTATCCAAATTTTCAAATTCGTGCCTTGACACACCAACTTTTTCCTAGTTCTAAGAAAACATCTGCTTTACAAATGCAATTGTAGAACGGAGGATGGTGCAAGGAGATTGAAAATGCCAAATACCGTTTTCCCGCATTGATTTTTAAACTAAAAGCCCAACTATAGCAAATGGCAAGCTTGCCTTAGGGTTCCCCCCCAATATACGATGAAAAAAGTTTAGAAACATATGTAAACCGACACGTTGTCACTAAAACGACTTTTAAAGCTCTATTATGAATTACTGAAATTCCCCTATCGAAAGTACAGAAATACAATCCTCCCTAGTAAGGATGTGAAACGGTGGGTAACAGCAAATACCATCGGATTAACATATAGAAAAATATCTCGATTTTGAATACGAAGCCACTTAGCCCCATTAAACTTATATAATAAGGGGGTAGCCTAAGTGAGGAACTTGCATGACATAGAAATATGTTTATGTTGTGTCGCGCAAATAGTTCTCCATAAATTAACAAATTAAATGTAGGCCAAAAATACTATAGTGGAGTTTGACTGACAGCACAAGAATCATATCTGCTTTTTTTTTTATGGCATGTTTGGAAAACACTGCTTTGCGCGGTAATGAATGAGCCAACAAGTTAGATACGATTTGAATTGGCAGTAGTAAAATTAAAGTCGACTAACCATTATTGGTTGTCACGTAGACAGAATAAATCTATTTTTAACCATTCTTGTCCATAATTTTGGATTTACTTATTTGAAATGTCCTGGATTTACCTCGTCATTTTGAGAATACTTCTGTTCTTTCATTTACTTCACCTTCGCCAACCCTCCTCCGAGGTATTGTTTATACGTTAGGCCTTAGTTACTAAATTTCCTTCAACGGCCAGCGTAGAGGTGTAACCCGTAATGTTATCTAAACTCACCTGTGGTCCCCCAACAGGGGAAATGTTCATTGGACCGCGAGCTAAGCCTTTGATCACGAGCGAAAAGGGTCCCACTGTTGGTTATGGCTTTCCAGATTGGCAGCCTTTCGTGAATTTCATAATATTATATGCCAATCCTGGAAAACAGGGGGAGACAAAACCCCGCGTCAGTCTTTTGGGGTTTTAAGCGCCCCTAAGACAAGATAGAGCATAATGTTTTATGCTTTCCTCTTACCTGGGAACTTTCGCACGCGATTTCCTTTTGTCTTACTCTACGATTAACTTCTTCAGCCCGATACTTCTGTAGAAATATCAGGTGTCCGGGGGAGCTGTCCGTTGGTTGATCCTAAAAGCATTAGACAGTTATTTAATAGACAAGAGACTTCGTAAATTTTTTCCTGGCCCTAGAGAGCCATGCATGAGACTTTATGGATAGACCTTTAACACATGACTAGAATGTGTTTGCACTATGTTTCTATTCATTTTTCCGTTCGGGTAATGACATAGTCTGTATAATTATAATTTAGAATTCATGTTAGCTTTTATATATATCTGTTTTAGGGAAAGTTGAAAATTATGTCTTGGAGGACTTTCCCATTGTAATTTATTCAGGTGTTAAGGTAATCGCAGTCTGACGGACCTATTAAGTGGTGCTTAAACTGTTACGGTTTATCATTGGTTTAATCTAAATGTTAAACCTTACAATAACAAATATGAGGCGTCATGACTCAGTCCAACGTAATGCTTACCATAGTGTTTTAAGAAGCCAAGCAAAAAATTAACTGTCATTTCTGTAAAGATAGATGTCCCAGGTGTGGATATGTTCACTTTTAAAGACTAATAGAGAGATGCAGGTAAATAACTCTGGATTATAGGAGATAGTCCACATTATTCTTTTTGAATAGATATTTTCTAGTGGCACGTAGGATACATTCTAATCTTTCTTGTGTGCTAACACTAGTTCCTATAACTTTCAACTGAAAGCAGTCACCAGGCAAGATATTTTTAATATTCTTAATTATTTCCTATGATCTTGACAACTGATTGATTTTTAATAGCTTGTTTGATTGTATGTTATAGTTGCTTGTACGGAGGTCAGTGGATATTATATCGTATAGTTAAGTTCCGAGTACTGTATGCTATTATTGTTATAAAAATTATAGTTATTTGCGTAATGTTCAAAATGCTGTAATCCTGGTTTTTATGTAAAAATCATTTAAATGATAGTAAGATGAATTAACATATTCCATTAACCTTGGTAACTTCAGGTAAGGTTTTTCCTGTATGTTGAAGTATTGTGAGAAGAAGGAGTAGATTTTTGAATGTCAGAACATTTACTGACATTTTTCCTGGGGTTGCCAAAAAGAAATATTAAGCCTATGCTGGGTGCCGCGTGTTAGATAATTGAATATTTTTAAGGAACAGGAGACCATGTTAAAGACAGCCCTAAACCTATCAAGAAATTACATACAATAAGATTTAAACCCATAGCGAGCGAAACTTTCTTATAAAAGTTAGTGTGATTTTATTGGGTTCACTTGACTGTTTTCTGTACTCCTCATGGTGTCCTCTTTTCCTGGTCAACATATTCAGGAAGACCGAATGCTGCCATGAGAGCAACTTTAGCAGTCAGTCCCTGAAGAAAGATCATCATGAGACACATTCGTATCAAGATGGTTTTCTGTATTGAACCACTACAGATTGCTATCGTCAAACGCACCGTGGATCCTGAATCAGAAAAACCACCCTTTGTGGGTCAACTGTCCAAGAATAAGCCTGCAACGCAATTGCAACGGACCAACGCAAAATCTGGCTATCCGCCAAACCGCAGTTAGTAGTTCTCTACTCGCCTATTGGATTACGCTACCAAAAGCATTGGGCAAGGCTCTGCAGAATATCAAAACCCGCCCCAGCATGCCTATAGCAGAATGTCCAAATCACGCCTCGGCTTTCTGATGCGTTGTGTGCCTAAACGGTTGCAACTATCAAGCAAGTTGGACAGCCAAACCTTTTTTAAACCCAGAATTACATCCAAGCGAAGCCTGGCGCCGAGTAAGCGCGGCCTGTCCTCTTTGTCCTCAAGTTCCTTCTTCTGGTGTCTTTTCTGGATACATAAAACCACGCAACGTTATGACACCCATCTATGGACAGGAGTTACCAGTGCCCGCCCTCCTCGCGAGTAAGCGTCCATCCAAACGATCGCTGCCTATACAGATGATTGTTATTACAGGTTTAATTCCATCACCGATGGCGTTATATACGAAAAAAAAAACCACTTACTGGAGCTATTCTCCCTTTGGTCCCCACTAAAGCGGAACATGCGGCTGTCGCTATGTTGCAATCAGTTGGTCTGCTGGAGATAAACAGCGTCCCCCCAGCCCACCCCTCGCCGCCCAGGAGTAGGGGGTAGTCCCACCACTGATTAGTTCCAGACAAGGACAGGTTTTGGTGAGGGCATTTAGTCCCTCACGAAGGAAATCGTTACAAGTAACACACTGTCTGTCGGGACTTATTTCATCTGGTATCCCCGAAAACGGACGGACTGCCTCGCAAGTTTTTTCATTTTGGTATAACAGAAGGTGGTAATAAGATGTATATCCAGCCCACCTAGCGCCAGTAGGGAGGTATCACCAATGATAGCGGCCCTTACATTGAATTTTATATTCAGGTTAAATTCCATCACCGATGGAGGATATAATTAGCGAAAAAAAAACCACTTACTGGGAGCTATTTCAATATAGGTACCCGAAAATACCATGTACGTGGTGGAACACTCAGTTTATTTCATCACTCAGTAGTTCTGATCAGGTTTTATAAATGGTGTGTGATTCTCTTGTTGTTGGTTTTTGGTTGTTGGTGTTGTAGATTTATTGATGACTATTGATTGAATATTAGTTGATATATTGAATGTAATTTTATGTTTGTTGTGATGAATAATGCATTAAGTTCCTATGCTTCTGTACATACTTCTAATAATATGTTTACACATTTAAATAATACGCTTGTTCACCAGACCTTTCCATCCATGATTTTGTATTTTAAGTATTAGTATTAGCTCTTTACAAGTCATCTTCCTTATGTATGATAAGAGAAAAGAGTGAGAGGCCGGAGATGCTTAGAAAGTAAAAGTTGAGTTTTGATGCCCTGGTAGAGAGAGGATCCTATAAATAAATCTTCTATCCATTTATTTTGACTCAAGTCGCCCATCTCCTATATTTACACCTTAACAAAAGTGTAATCTATAACCTTCCTGTCAGTTCCACTATCCCTTGACGGATTTCCCACTACTATTGTCCAACTCCGACAAAATACTCTTTACACTCCAAAACCTCAACCACTGAACATTGGGTGACCTTAGAAATAACATAATTTTGTTTGTTTAATTGGAAACGTAATAGGAAATGGGATAGAGTTTTTTATTCAAAGGCTCATGTAAACATTGGAGCTCTGATTTGGTTAGAACGGTTAGAGTAATATGGTCAAGTAAGAAGGCGTACGGGTTCACTGCCATTTGTTGAAAAATAAATTCTGTGAAAAAGTCAAGTACGTTGAGAACAGGGCTTAAGAATTTTCTAATAAAGGGAAAAAAGCCTTGGACCAAAGGCAGGATCGAAGAAAATGTGCCAGGATTATATATGCCTTGAGTCATCGTTTTAATTGTGTGTTATTATTTCCTTGCATCTGTGGTAAGATTGGATTTTCTTAACATTATTATTTAAAAAAAAAAATTTTGAATGTGAGATACTAACATACGGGACTGTAAAAGTTAAGGATGAGTCTATTGCAGACTCCAAAACAGAGTCTAGAGAATTGATCCAGCATGTTGAAAGACTATCAGAGAGGTGTATGACCAACATCTAACTTATTAATAGGATAATCATACAGGAGCACGAATAACCTATCCTATTGTATGGTACAATCAGATTATTTGCTAGGAATTGCAGAGGCCCGTTTGTAACTAATCGGGGAGATGAAAAACTGGTGATACTGTATACCTGGTCACACATCAAAAAGAAACTGGTGAACGGGATTGTCCCCGTAACGAGCTAGATCTTACAAGTTTTGTTAGTAATGTGAGCCGGTAACTTAGTTGTTTGAATAGTAATTTGTAGGTCTGTTGGATTACGTAAGGAGGCAATATTTTCTTCTGAGTTTCAGAGGGTTATTGGTTTGCTGGTCAATAACTGGTGCCAGGACTACAGTGGTGGACGATAATAATTCATGCCACAGTCCCCCTCTTGCCTTGTTTACGGAAGACAACTGTAAATCCCACCATCCCATTCTTGAAGTAAAAAACAAAAAGGGGGGTTTTTGGGTGCTGAGGTGTTTCATTCAGCGAAGTGCAGGGAAGATTCCTACAGCATATTACCAAGGTTAGGTGCATGTGTTTTCTGAGGCACCTTGTTCGCTCAATAGTCAACATTATATTAAAAAAGAGACCTGGGGAAATAGTGATATAAAACATATCAATCAGTGGTCCACTAAAAACTTATACTAAATCAACATTGCAGATATGTTGAAAATAATAACAATCATACCAGTTGTAGTATCGTAGAAAGTCACCTCTGTTAAACAATACAACTACACCCTATTATAATAATTAATATTGTGTTATTTATGGTTTTCAGAAGACCCAATTATTGTAAATGAATTGATATAATTTGAATTTCCTATGATTTCCGCCTTTTGATTGTGTCAGATCCGCTGATATCAAATAAAATTTAGATTCAGGACAATAAATTTGAAAAACATTAACTTTCAACCACTTGACTTACAAAAGTATAGTCTTTTGAAAGTGTAGTTTGTTTATGTGATTTGTTTGTTAGGTTTACTGTTGTGTTATTGCGGTATATAGATACATAAAATAATTAGATTGTAATTGGTTTAAAATGTTTAGTTGGTTTAATTGGCAACTCATTACACTAACATTATCCCAATAAGACCCTAGACACCAAAACGTAAAGGTCCCAACTTACAATTCTGTCCAGAATACCGGTACCGTAATTAGAATCAATGAGTGGGTGGTAGTAAAAAGGTGCCTGAAAATTTGTCCACGCTCCAATATTTATTTATATTCAGGGATCCTTCACAAGCTGACCCATCAGTCAGTAACACTCTAAGATTTTCGTTAACAACAAACTGTATTTACCCTGCAACCCACCACATATATTAGGGTCCCTCCGAGCTCCTTGGATTGAACCTTTTAATAAAACACCAGCTTAATATTGTATTAGTTTGCTTCTGTGGATTTTAAATTTCTTAAAATATTTCTTATCAATTTATAATTAGGATCTCAAGAGTAAGTATAACCTAAAGCTTTCCTTTTTTGCGAGAAAATTAAATAGTGGTTGAGCTATCAGTTGCCTGTGTTGTTTTGGTGTATTAGTTATAATTAGAAAAATTGTTAGTGATTAATTAGAAAATTTGGTCCATGAGTATTAGATAATTTTAAAAAGGGTTTGCCAAGTAACAAAATGTGCTGACCTGGTCGACAGTTTCGATCTGCTTGCTGTACAGGCTTGCATAAAGTAACTGGGAATTGGCGGGGTGCCAAATGTAAAGATAGCTTATAGTCCACAACTTGAATGTGACAAATTTATTGGAACGGTGAAGAAAGAGAAATTTGAAGCTGGAAAAGAAAGTTAGAGGCTAGAAAAATCAAAATTAAAGAGGCTGCAGATTGAGCTGAACAAAGAAGCTAGGGCACATTGGAAGCGGATCGTGAGGCGGTAATAGATGAGGACTCCGTTGGCGAAGAGGAAAAAGGCTTGAAAGGGAAGCTAGAAGAAAAGGAGATTAGCGTACAGTAAGAGAAGAGAAAGAGATTAGCTGCAGACAGTGGAAGCAGATGAAAAGTGATTTAGCTACTAGAAAGAGAAGAAACTAGATTTAGCTGCAGAGCAGGGAAGCAGAGAGGAAAAGAGATTAGCTACAGAAAGAGGAAGAAAAGAGATTAGAGCTACAGAAAGAGAAGAAAAGGAGATTATGCTACAAAAAAGAGGAAGGAAAAGAGATTAGCTTACAGAAAGAGAAGAAAGAAGACAGCTGCAGGAAAGGGAAATCAGAAAAGGAGGAGAAAAAGTAGAGATTACAAAGGGAACATGAGTATTACGACTAAGGGAGGTTAGAATTCTCAAGAAGCCATGTTCCTGAAAAATGGTGCCAGTTCCCTTTTTACCCTCCTTCTGATGCTACTGTTAGTCAGGGGAGCCTCAAACCTCAGCTATGAGATTTTCCATTAGACCAATTTGTGGTGAGAAAGATACGATGATTATTTTGCATAGAAAGTTACCTAAATAATATATGGAACTTTTAGCTACCACGACTATGGTTTTAGAGAGAGAAAGGAGGAGTCCTAAAAGTAGGTTATCACAAGGGAGACTTCGATGGTACAGCTTATGAAGTTTTTGCAAAAATGAGCAGAGGTGATCAGGAAAATTATGACATGCTAAGCAAGCTCTTTTGTTAAGATATGAAAAGAATGCAGAATTTTATAGGAAAAAATTTAGGAATGCTAAACTACTGTCCAGGGTGTAAACTTATTCACCATTATTCTCTTCTTCACGAATAGAGACCATACTTGGAGAAATGGGCGACTTCTCTGGTAAAACCAAGATCTTAAGGAAATGTAATCCTTATTGGCAGAAGACTAAGAGAGTCCATGGCTCCAGACCTGAGAAAGTTTCTCATGGAACAAGGGTGCAGAGAGGTGCTGGTGTGAGGTTGCTAAATGTTTTGCTGAAATGGGGTATCAAGCAGCCCCTCTCAAGCAGAGGTAGACAGGTAATAAAAAGAACAGTAAGAGTGACAACTTTTAGTGGCACCTCAAAACTTTAATAAATTTGACCATAGAGGACCAGAAACCAAAAAAGTGTAAGCACCAGTTTGATAGGCACACGGTAATGACTATAAAAATAAAAACCCTCACAATTCGATGAAAGGAAATATATGAAAGAAAATCCTTTTAACCAAGGAAAAAGTGGGTGTAAAAATTGTCAGATGGACAATCATGACACTGAAAATGTAGAAGGAAAACCTCCACCTCATAGTGCTGCAAGGTCTAATTCATCTGGAAAATAGGAGGTAAAGAAGTCAAACCTTAAGAACAACATGAACCAGTACCCACCCCCAGTGTGTGAATGATGTAAACAACTGTAATGGTGTCACCATAAGGTGTTTGGTATATGATACCTGGATTAGTTATGATTCCGTTGTTGAGTTCTCACCTGGTGCAGGCCAGATCAATACACCACAGAAACAGTGGAGATTCAAACCTGCAACCAAGGGATTGTAGCTCACCATGACACACCCTTCCCGTCGCCAGGTGATAAATGTGGAAAACGCGAATATGTTGGAAGGAATCATAAAAGCAGCAGTGATTAAATGAACCAATCTAACCCTCTATATTGGGGTGTAGATATGTCTTCTTGGGGAAAGACCCAAGAGACCCCTGTGATATTGGCAACAGTGCAGACCAGATCACATTCACAAGTCTAAAAAGGAGGAGGATAATCCAATAAATACCACTCATCCAATGAGATGAGGAAGGCACAGGCGGAGGGGTATAAACAAAACCTCAAGCCATGTTTTTCGAAGAAGTTGCCCAAATCTCATTACACCTCCAGGCAAGGGAGAGTTTTATATAAAGAACAATTTGATATATAGGAAGGCTGGATCTGAATCCAATGGTCACGGACAGCTGGTCCTTCCCACTTCATATAGGACTAAAGTGTTGGAACTAGGGCATGCGATTCCCTTCAGTGGTCATATGGGGATCAGCGCAACAGGACAGCGAGAGTAGCTTGTCATTATTTCTGGTGCCAGGAATAACTTGAAGACACATAAATGAGATAATGTAAAATCCTGTCCAGATGTGCCAACGGGTAGCTCAAAGCATTGGACTTCACATAACCAGTAACTCTGGGGGACATGCCCATAAGTGCGAACCCCCTTTTGAAAGGATTTTGCCAGTGGACATTGTGGGACCCTCCTCACTCGGACCAATAGGAGGAATCACAGTTACATTCTGGAACTCTGGGTTATACACTTGTTCTATGTGTAGAGAGGCGGGTTACGACCCTCAAAGTTGATCCCCGTAATTGACATTCGAACAGCATGCCGCCAGTACGCCAGAAGCCCACTTACTTCACAATCACTTCACCAGTTTAGGCTTTCCCAATCAAATCTTCGCACTAATAACATGGCTCTCATTTCGCAAGGGGACAAACTAACAGAAGCGCAGGTATTCAGGATCCTTTTCAAGCCAAACACTTCATTGTAGCCTGGCGTTATCATCCTCAAGGGAAATGATTCTCGGCACAAGTAGAACAATAACTCAAACGGGACTCTCATTTCGATTCCTGAGGACTTTGGCACATGAAAAAACCTATACACAGGGCATCTCTTACCTTGTCCGCCGGGAAAGAGCTATGTTTGCCCGACCGGGAGCGAGCGTACCTTCATAGTTCAACCGGTCTATGGCCCCGGAAAATGTGTTTATTTGGTAAGTGCCAATATAAAAGGGTACCCTTTGGAATCGCCTTGTGACTAAAGGTAACCTGGAACGAATGAAAAAGGCAGAGGCCTAGAAAAATATTACTTCATCATTATTGTGATGCTGGGACCTCGAAATATGAGGACGCCCCGCCCCCTACCTGTGACAGATTGCTGGCTAGACATTATCGCCATAGTATTTTAGATGTGGCGTCGAATGCATTCCAGGGTTTGTGGAAAGGAAGATCGGAAGTAGAAGATAATGTTCCAGCCCAAAGGGCTCACAATAAATGCCTTTCAAATTAGATGTTGATTCTGTAGAAATTGTTATTATTTAAATAGCTTTAGTTTTTTATTTTGTGTTTTCGCCCCCATTCCTAAGAGGCAAATAATATCGCGAGTTTTATTTAAGTAGCGCGATTACGGACGGCGCGCGGAACCTAAGTTTGAGTGGTTGAGGCTTAGCAGTCTAAAAGATTAAGCATACGAAGGCCAGCAGCGAGACCTTTACAACATCAAGTAAATCAGTCCAGATCAGAGGGACTAACGAAACGGAGCGCCGAATGTGTAACCCACACAGAAGAACCATAAAGACAGAGGGAACAGTGAGATAATTTAAATTAACGGCCCTAGTTTTCCCGCACCCAAGTCTGAAATTCATGATTCACACACCGCGAGCCTATTTTACCCCCCCCAATGTTTGAGTGAGATATACGCATAGATGTATTTCCAAGGAAATATGTAGCCTTTTTAGGACATTTTGACACTTTATGTCTCGAAGTGATACGACCATGAGTGAAAATAAAGTTTGATACCATGTTTTTATTAGGCCGCAAAGCCTAACGCCGGCCGCGAAATGTGAGAATTTTTTAGTATCAAATATTTCCATCCATCTTACCGTGGCAAATTTTTAGTAGGAGAGTGTTTTATTACATGAAACGCCCCCCGACACCAAAATGTTTTATCAAAAACGCCCGCAATTTAGATAATATTTATACTAGTTTTGGAAGATGGCAAAAACAGGGAGCCACGTGCCGGCGAATTGTATAAAAGCGGCCGCTGAGGGGTCACGAGGTAACCCGGACACTCTTAGTTTAATCACTAAATGCCAGAGGGGGGGGGTTAGGAGGCAAGAGGAGTTGTTTTTATATTGAAAGACCGTGAAGAATTTGAGACGGGAGGAACCGGGAAGCAAGAGGAAAGAAGATAGATATTCCCCAGTAAAGGAAAGAGACCATTACGTTTTCTTGGTAAATGTTACGCATGTGGGCACGTTGTAGTATTTAGTGCCCCCAGTTTGGCACTTAAGTCGAGACCTATAAATTATATTAACCCCGATTCTTTACCGTAAAGAGTAAGTTTACCACCCATTCAACTGTATTACCGTTTATGATAATTTCGCAGTGGATAATTTAATGGGTTACTTGTGATGGTGCCATAGAATTTCCCCACCATTTACCCGATTTTCCATGAGCGGAGCGCGAGGAAGGCCCACACCTTTGTTGAGACAGCTTTGTGTTTCTCTTGGTTGCCTTTTGCATCCTACCGGCTAGATAGCATGGAAGACCGACAATGTGCTTGGTGTCCCTCTCACAAGCCAGACAAGAAGCATTTTTATGCTATGAGCATCGGAGTAACGAAAGTGTGATTTATTCAGAGAATGAAGTATTACAGATTTTCCAGGCGCACAGTTCGTCAATACGACAGTGCTTCCAGAATGCAAGTAACGAATATTGAGATACAATCCAGTTAAGAAGAGATAGTAGCTTAATTCCCTCATTACAGAGAGTAATTGGTTGTCAGAGCGAGGGATAGATTGAAGAGGAAGATTACATTTTATGTCCATTTTATGATTAGTTAATTATGGATTTATGAGGAAGGAATGATTTGAAGTGAGAGCAACGAAGGGCTCACTTCACAGGTATATATTTCCAATCTTCTCTCCAGCTGGAAGAGAGAAGGAAGCATGGGGTTCCAACAGTGTGAAGTTTTTGCCTCCATATTAAGGGTATATTCAATGCGAGAGGGCAGAGTGTGAAGAATCGGATAAGCAATCTGTGTTACATGGTTGAGATTGCCATCCCATGGACAAACACCTTTTAATAACAAACTATTTTAGTGGGTCTCATTGGACCGACCAATGCATGAGATGTGTGTGTGATTAGCTGAGTTATAAAGGGGGGGTGTGCATTATCTTGCAGTAGGTGGTTTCCGTAAGCCAACCTGTGTTGGACACTCTGGTGAGGATTTGCCAAGCCACACTCTACAACACCTTACTAGTCGGGGATTGGATGGAACAAACAGGAATAGAAAAAGTGTTATGTGTTGTGTAGTGGGTTGGACTGTTGAAGTGTGTCAGGTGGCGGCGTAGAAGACAGTTTGACAGGTGGAACAGTGAGCGTGGTAACAGTTTATCAAAATTCCAGTATTAAGGGATTATGATTTGAAACTATTCTGTGCTTTGTTTGCTTCTTCAGAATTAGCATCGGGCACTGTAAAAGGGGCGTTTTGTGTTTTGTTTTGTGGGAAAACCCAAAGTTGTGATGTTGACGCTAGTTTATTTGGCATTTAATGTTTTAGCTTTGTCTAAAAGTGAATGGAGTTGTAAAAAATAAATGAGAGGCCTGCTGCCATCTAGAGGATCAAGAGTTTTCATTGTTTTGTCGGGTCGGTGCGAGTATGTGACAAGACATGATATCATCACATCACAGACATCATCATCATCATCAAAAAAAAAGGGCTCGCCCACCCTACAAATATGTCAATATGTGAACGAGCTGACCAACTCGTCTTAAAAACATGGCTGGAATTTTTTCTTCTTTTTTAGTGCCAATGGAAGGCGAAAATTGGAGACAAGCCAGGAAAAAGCAATGCTGAGCCTTTCTTACAATAAGGAAGCGAAGGTCGAGAATTATTTGTGAGGAGAGAAGGTGCTCCTTGTAATGCTCCCGGGCAGTCCAGAATAAATTGCAAATTGGATGGCAAGGTCCCATATACAGTTCTAAGCGGATGTGTTCTTAGAACAAATTATAAGATAGATAAGAAAGGGGAAAGACGGAAAAATCATATCATGTAAATCTCCTGAAGAAAATATCTGGACAGAGAGAAAACCAGGAAGAGACTCAACCTAACTGACCCTTGTCCGTTGCAATGGAAGATGGAAAAAGGAACCACTCCACATCTCATTGAATATCCTTTACATCCCCATGTGAGATGACCATTACGCGCTACAGTTAAAAAATCCAGGCACACACTTAAACGGATACTTCAGAGGAGAGGGTTCAAAAAGGTTCTGAATAATACATACAGATGTTGTTAACGGACCGGTGCCGGGGTCATTACCAAATTTATTGGAGTATGATTTATGAAACTCATAGACCCAACACCAATCTGTATGAAAGCCATATTCGATTCCGTTTCGCTAAGGGAAAAGCTTTGGAAGGGAGGAGATAGGAGGATTATCTGTTGAGGGGAGAGAAGGGATTATCTCGCACAGTGAATCTCCTACAGTTCCAGTGTGGGTTCTGTTTAAGAAAAACCCTCTTGGAGAACACAGGCCTGTGTATATAGATTACAGGAAACTGAATGCTGTTCACATGAACGGATCAGGTGTGGATCCATTACCTGATACAAATCAGCTGTTTAGCGGCCAAGTGGGGCTGAATAGAGCTAAATATTTCTCTAAAGTGGAAGGAAGGAGCTGAGCAAAAGGGATACTATCAGATTCCCGTTGAAAAGCCGGAGGTAAACCGTTATAGAGTTTAGCCTTTATGCACCCTGGGGGTAAGGACATTATGAATTTAAATATGTTGCCATGAATGTCGGGCTGAAAAAATGCACCGAGTGTGTTTTCGAGGATGATGAAAGTATATACTGGGACCCCCCCTGAATAAATCCATGCATCACGGCACTTCATGATGATATTCTTCATAGCACAAAACATGTAAGTGAGGAACACACATTAACTCTCTGGAATATGTTGATAGTTTGATCGATTGAGAGAGGGGACCAATTTGGGACAGCTAGACCGACGAAATATGCTGTGTTGGATGTAAAGAGCTGGAAATTCTTGGGCTACACAGTACATCAGGGAAACAACTGACCCCTGGACCCCAAGAACCTGGAGAAGAGTTAAAAAAAGCACCAAGGACCACAAACAAAAAAGGATGTTTTTTCGATCTAATGTTCTCATTATTAATGTGGTTTTTACCAAAAGTATATAAAATACTTTAACTTCCATATGTGCTCCATTGACTGATTTAACGCGCAAAAGGAAAAGGGTCCTGATAGAGTATTATTATGTTGGACAGCGCAATGTGAGAATTAGCAAACCAAGAATTGAAAGAAAAAGCTCACAAGCAGGCCTATTGTTAGAAATTACCCCTGACTTTAAGTCAAGAATTCATTCTGAGAACGGACGCGAATGTAATATCGCGTTTGGGGTAGCATCTGCATCAATTACAACGTCAAAAATTCACTTGATGGGGAATTAACCCCAGTTGCTTATGCTAGCCGTAAGTTGAATACAGCTAGAAGCAGAACAAAAATAATATTCAACAAGTGAAAAAGAATGTCTCGGAGTCCATCTCACGTGGGGTGTATAAAAAAGTTCCGAGATTTTATCTCTATGGGACAATCATTTATGGATCGCAGGAGGGGACAGACCATAAACCACTCGTGTGTCTGTCACAGAAGCAAGGCATGAAAATGTGCTAGATGTTATATGCCGAGCTTCTGGTGACTTTGGCTCTTACAGCCAATTACCAGTTTTAGGGCGGCATAGAGTACAATCCCGGAAGAAAAACCGAAAGTGTGTGGAGCCTGATTTTTTTAAGCAGACATCCGTACGACGAACATCATGAGTATAGTCACCATGCATAGCATAAGAAAGGTAAATTTATCAAAGATAGGTGAATATTAAGATGAAACATTAGGAGTGCACTGACACATGATCGATCGTCTGTTCTAAAGGGGGGAGTACATGTGTAGTGAATTTCTAAAATACAAAAATCTACAAGTCTAAAATTAATAATATAACAATCTAGTGGCATAAAAAGAAAAATAAGAAAGTATAAAAAACAAAGAAATTTCGGTCGCTAGAACGCGTGGTTATCGCCTACGCCTTCGAGTTACATATTAATTGCTAACGCATAAGACGACAACAAAACGGATACCGACAAATTCTTCAAATTTCGTCCCTTGACACTAAAAATCACTTTTCCTAAGTTCTAATAAACATCTGCCTAATACAAATATGCAGTGTAGAAACGAGGAGGGGCAAAGGAGATGATAAATGCAAATCCGTTTCGCATTGATTTTAAACTAAAAGCCCCCACCTAGAAACCCAAAAAAACTATAGCAAAATGGCAAAGCCTTGCCTTAAGGAGGGTTCCCAGCCCAAAAATACGATGTGAAAAAGTGATATAGAACATGTAGAAACCGCACACGACTGTCCACTAAAAACGACCTTTAGCTCTTATTACGGAAATGGACGAAATTACTAACTAGTAAGTAACAGAAGAACATCCTCTAGTATGAACAGAAGTTGAAACGGGTAGGACTAACCTAGCAAATACACGACTATCATAGAAAAAATACATATTTTAGAACGAAATGCCGACTTAGCCCCATTAAATAAACTAATATATTCGGGTGTAACCTTAGTGGACTGTGCTGACAAAGTGAATAGTGATTATGTAGTTTCGCAAATAAGTTCCATATTAATTAACAAATTATATAGCCAAAATACTATGTGTAAGAGTTGTGACTGAGGCAACTGTCACAAGATCATATCATGCTGCTTAATTTGAGTTTTTATGGCATGTTTGGAAAAACCACTGCCTACTGGTGGGAAATGGAGGCCCCAACAAGTACGTAGATAGACTATTTGATTGGTGCTGTAGTATAAATGAAAGGAAGCGCGAAGACATTATTGGGTATGAACGCTATGGAAAATACATATATTATGTTATTAAAGGAAACAGTATAGGATGGATAGTATTAATTTAGAAACGTTAGATCAAAAGGCTCGATGTTAACACATGGCCTGATTGGTTAGGGAATACGTTTAGATATGGTCCAAGTAGAAGCTGTGCGTCGGTTTCACTGGGCCATGTTTTTTTCAAAATAAATTGATGTGAAAATGCAAGTACGATTGAGAGCAGATGCTAAGAATTTTTGCTAACTACATAAAGGGGGGGGGGGAAAATGCCTGGAACAAAGGCAGATCGAAAAATGTGGCCAGAATTATATTGATATAGTCCTCGATCGATTTGTAATTGTGTTATTTTCCTTGCATCCTGTGGTAAGATTGATTTTCTTAAACATTTATTTAAAATAAAATTTGAATGTGACTATAACTAAACATACGACTGTAGGAGTAACGTGAGTCTAATTGGCGAGACCTCAAAAAACAGATTGTCTAGTAGATTGATGATCCAGCAAATGAAAGGACTATCAGGAGAGGTGTAGAGACTAACTAAACTTATATAGGATTATCAGGCTCAGAGCATAGGTGAATAACCTATCCTATTTGTATGGACAACTGATTATAATGCTGGAGAAGTTGCAGGTAGGTCGTTTTGAAACTATTAGGGGAGAGGAATACTGGGTATACCTGGTCACAATCAAAGAAACTGGTGAACGGGGATTGGTCCCGTAAAGTACTTGATTCATACTCATGTTTTTTTATTGTAATGTGGCCTTGTACTGGTTGTTGAATAGTATTGTAAGCTGGCTTGTGGATTTACGAAGTGAGGCATCATCCTCTCTGATTTCACGTAGTGGTTTTTGGTTGCTCGTCCAATAATCTCGGTGCCAGACTACAGTGTGGACGGATATTAGTCATTTCTGCCACAAGTCCCCTTGCCTTTTTCGTCGAAGAACAACCTGTTTAATACCCCTCATCATTTATATCTTGAAGTAAGTGGGAGCTGTGAAAGGTTTTCATATTCAGCGAAGTGTGCAGAGGAATGATGTCCTTTTAACAAGCATATTACCAGATATTTAGGTTGCAAATGTATTCGTGCACCTTGTACTCACAACAAACGATTATTGATTAGAAAAGAGAGACTGGGGAATAGTGATATAAACAATCCATCCAGTGTCCATAAAAACGTTACAAAACAACATGTCAGAGAAGATGATAATAAACAAGTCAACCAGTGGAATAACCTAGTAGAAGTCACCCTCCAGTTTAAACAATAATAACTACAAACCCTTATGATATAATTATAGTGAGTAATTAGTGGTCAGTCGGAAGAACCCATTATGTAAATTGATTGATATTAATTAATTTTTACCGATTGATTTGTCCACGTTTGGTTGTCGATTCCTGATATCCAAATAAATTAGATTTCAGAACTAATAAAAATTGAAAAACATTAACTTTCAGACCACTGACTTACTAAATAATAGTTCTTATTAAAGTGTAGTTTATATGGATTGATTGTCGAGATATACTGTTTTGTGTGTATTAGATGAATCAAATAATTTGTGGTAAATTTGTAATTTATATTTGGTTTAGCTTTTGGTTTAATGCAAGCCTTACACTTAACAATTCCATAACCCTAGACACCAAAAACGTTGTCCATTCCTTTACAGTTCTTAACTTAGGAATAAGTCTGAATAGAAATCATAGTGAGGTGGGTAATAAAAGTTGCCTTGGAAATTTTAACCTCTAATAGTTATTAGATATTCATGGGACCTTCACATAGCGTAACCTCATTCAGTTAACACAGTAAAGAATTCTGTAACCAACAAACTGTATTAACATTCAACCACCACCACACCCTTTGGTAGGTATGTCATTAGATAATGCACCACGCTGTCTGTACGGGTCCCCTTAAGTGAGAAAATATGGTGCGGCCTTCACAATGCTCCCAAGTGTACTGTAACCATTTCTGGTGTGATGTTGAATGGTATCATGTCCAGCTTGCTTTACCCTTCATTGAATTTTCTCCAGTGCTGCCTTCCAGTTCTCCAATTCTCTTTTATAGGGTTTTTCATTAATTCATCACCCATTGCTGTTGCCTGTATTCTGTGCAAGTGTTTTTCATTTCCTGTGTTGCCTGACCCTTTGCTCAACCATCTCCAGGAGGTTCTGAAAAATAATAATCTTTTGATCTTTCCATTACTTATCGTTTTGGGCAATAAGAGGCAAGATAGCCTATGCTTGTCCGTTATGTAAATTTATAAGAGGGCCGACCGTATGTTATCTCATCCTCATATTTTTTAGGTTCTGTATATAAACCAATTCTCCATAATTTTCTTCCTTAGCGCATCTTTTTTTCAACGATTTTCTATCCAAATTCTGTCCCAGTGCACTTCTTATGTTTTGCAGCTTTGCCATCCTAGGTTTTTTTTTTATTTGTTTTTTTTGCTTCTGAGTATCAACATATTTCTCTATAATTGTCTTTAACTTTTCCCTGCGTGTGTTTTTTAGCTCCCTAAATCAAAGTTTCCCATGGGCTTATTTCTTCTCGCTCTTATTTTCTCTTTTAACCTCATCTGGCGAGTCCACCAAGTGTTTCCCTCTTTCCCAGATAGTATCCCAAGGGTCCGAACTTGCACCACAACGTGCCTTTGCTGTTCTTTATTGTAAGGCCTTGAATGTCCATGCCAGAGTGTTTCCAGGTCATCAGTTTGTTGTTTATTGTGTCCTAACCTGATGCTGCTCAATAAGCCCTCTGATATCCTAGGTCCCTTCCACTTCTGAGCTCTCTCATCTTAGTATATGTCTTTAATGCTCAGTGTCCCCCCTGTTCGTTGACTTAAGTAGCTTCCTATAGCGTGGAAGTTTAGGCTAGATCCTAGAAGCCGAGCGCAATAACTGTGTCAGTTTTATTTTTAATTAATTAACAAGAAAAGTATCACTTTTCTTTCCGAACATCTGTCTCCCTCTACACATTATAGCGATCCGGGTCCATACTTGAATGAAAGCTCTTCCTACTACAATGGCCATAGTTCAATCACTTGACTTCCTGTCATTCCTTTGGTAGGTTTCACATCTAGATGGTTATACATGGTAATGCCGCTATATGTGGGGAACGTTTTGAGTGCTTGTTAATGAATAATCGCAGAATTCTCATCTTCAGTGCAGAAGCTAAGGTAAATCGCTTTCCAATTGTCAATTAAGAGTATCCTGCTCCATTATCTTTCCGATGAACTCCACTCCAATTAACCCTATGGGCCATATGTTTCCATACGCTTCAGGCGAGTGATAATCTCCAGGAGCATGATAATTTTTAGATCTAGACAGGTAGTCCACGCTGTAATCTGAAGGTGATCGAATAATTCTTGCCTTGACCTCTGGCTCAGTCTCATCTTCATTTGGCCCATACAACATTGGACAAAGGTAGAGACTGTGGTTTTCCCTCCTGTAATTCAGTTTTTATGACCATAAATGCGTGTGCCGAGACAATAAGTACCGACATCCCGTAGAGATTATCCCTTGTGGTGTCATGGTCCACAATACAAAACCCACGTCACCCTTTTAGAGCCGCTTTTCAGATGTGGTGACTCCAACCGATTAGAGCATGACTTGTCGCTATCGAAAATCCAAAACTCTTTGTCCCGGTTTATTCTCTTGTTATTTCTGTAAAGTGCCAGGATTTCCGAATTTTGTTTTCCTGCATCTCTTTTTCCACCAGCTCACTCCTCTTTCCTTTCACATTCATACATCTTGATTGTTCAGTGTTATCTGTTAAGTCCATTGTCCTGTTCGTTCGCCTTTAGTATCAATCCGGGGTTTTCTCTCTTGAATTTCACATATAATCTAAATTTTAAAGCAAAACAGGATGAATAGGCCTGTTGTCCTCTTTGCATTGATGGATAGGGACTGCCTCGATTACTGAGCTTTTTCATTGCAGGCCGCCCTCCTTCATTTTTCAGCCGAGCATGATGGACTCATCAATAGAGCAAAGTTGCAATAGTGTTAGCACTTCAATATGGCAAACTCCTTAAATTAGACAAAGATTCAATCAAATGTCCAATTTCAATCAAGAAAAATTGTGATAATTCATACCAAAACGAACTAGGCACTATAAAAGTAACAGCGCTCTATGATGTAATAGCTCAACAAAGCAAGAATGGCGTCAAGTGATAATAGTGTGAATTAGGATGGACCGATAATTGTTGATAAAATCATATTAATGCTTGTGCTTGGTAGCAATTGAGTGTGTGTTCATTGGGATTGAGAGAATGTTTTTAATTATCAGCCCATGTCTTGTTGCAAAAACGTGAATGTTGTATTTAATACAGTTGAGTGCAACTGTCGACTCACCAGCATACAGCACACGTACGAGTCCCATGGGATGTCAATAAAGGTTGGTTGTAAACGCCTTGGAAAGACAGTTCGAATACTGTTGTATTACGTTACAACACACAACGAGACCAGCGATGACCTATCAACGCAAAGGACACGAATTCATGTAAAGACTCAAAATGCATCTGGCAAAACAAAATTGCTCCACCTGTCTCAAACTCTCTCAAAGAACTGCACAACACTCGGCAAGTTATTTTTTAATAATTGCCTTACAAACTCTTACATGTCACAAAACTCCTCAAAGGGACTGGCACAACACGGCAGTTATAATAATCTATTGGCCCTTACAAAATCTCTATATGTCTCAAACTCCTCAAAAGACTGGCAACAACCACGGCAGTATTTATAAAAATTATGGCCTTACAAATTTCTCTATAAGGCCTCAAACTCCGCGCTAAAATGACTGCACACAACACTGCAGTTATATTATTTATGAAGGCTCATACAAAATCTTCTACAAAAAAAATATGTGGGTTTTCTCCCCAAACTCCTCAAAATGACTGCACAACACGGCGAGTTATATTAATATTCGTAAGGCCTTACACATTCTGCTACATGTCTCAAACTACTCAAAATAACTGCAACAATCACTGCAGTCTTAATATTAATATAATGGCCCTTTACAACACGTTCTACATGTCTCAAACTCCCACAAAGATACGGCACAACACTTAGGAAAACCCAAAAGGGCATTGGCGACCCACACCTTCAGGTACTACGCCCAAAAACACACTCTTCTTACAGCACAACTCCACAGTGCACAACAGAACCCTGGTTGAAGACCCACTGACCATGAGACTCCAGTTTGTTATTATTTTTTAGAACACCACTCTCCATACATGCCCCGCTTAGCTCTAATACACCCCCCGGCCTCCAGAAACACACTACCAAGTATAAAAAGTATCCTCAACCACTAGAGATAAACAGCGTTCATCACGCTTTTTCTTGTGACTCAGTCCTCAATGACTCCTATGTAGAGAAGATATTTTTAACAAATCGATTCCAAATCTGGCAACAAGTACCCATAAATTCAAAAATTCATATCTGTGACCCACAACATAGACTAAGATTGTTCTTTCTTCCCTTGACCTTAACATTTCACACCGCCCTGGGGGAAAATGAAAAATGATTCTATCTAGATTATTTTTCCGCTAAAACAGTTACATTCATCAAATAAAATCAAGGGAGAGCAAAAAACTCTAATACTCTACCTACACGCAAAATTAAACTTATGTTAAGGGGAAAAGAATATACCTACATAAAAATATCAACAATAAATGAAAAAAAATAGAAAAATGGGAGAACATCAACTTAATCGACTAAGTTACATCAGAAATTAAATCCTAATACAAAACCAAGTTACGTAAAGTTGAGGACCCAAGTGAAAACATGAAACAATCAATAGCAAGAGAAAGGACCAAGATTCAAGCAAAGAAGAAGAATTGATCGTAGTACTGCTAGGTAAAGTAAGGAAATCAGAAATATGAGTCGGGGAAAAGAAAAAAAAATAACCAACGTGTTAACCAATTAAGTCAAACAACGTCTTACCCATAGATAAAATAAATACCACCATTTACGTCAGGAGGATACAGTATAAACACGAACCGATTTCAATCTTAACTTGTGACAATTACAAAGAATAAAATGTAAATAGTGTTCGAAAGAAGAAGAATTGCACCAAATAGAAACAGAGTGATGCGATAGCTAACTATATAACACATGGTGTTAGCATAAAAACAAAGACATTAACCATGTACCGAGAAAAGATAAACATAAAAAGAATTGAGACGAGAAATTGAAGAATAACGCGTCAAAGATTGTGGCAGCACAGAAAGCACAAGGAACCACGAATGAAGAAAAAGTCAATAACACTATTCTCATTACTAAGTAAACAGTTCTCAATCAACACAGGAACTTGTAATCAAATAAATATCTCAATAGTCCATAAGTTTCAGCAAAATCAACGAAGAAAAGAAAAAAAAATTAATGTTATATAATGTAGTAAACCAAGAAACATTATAAGAAAGTCTATAGCTCCTAAATACAGCACTAATAAGTATATTTAACATAACGTTTAAAAATCATTCATAACTAACAATAAAATTGAATCTAGACCATCTCGCAACACTCAAAAAAATGTTTAACGCTATCAAAAAGTTTTTGGCTGACAGTATAGTCCACGCGAATAGAAAAAAGAATATCTCATTCATAAATATGCACCAAACAAACAAAAAAAAACTTATTAGAGAATCCAATGTCAAATGCACACAATTCAAACCATAACGCACACGTTTCAAAGTCGTTAAGTCTGCGAGCTAAAAATTCGATATTGTAATGTTTTAAAACAAAAAATCAATTATGCCCCTAAATATACATGGAACAAAAGAGATGAAAAAAAAAAAAAACAATATTTTCGCTAACGAGTAAGTTTACACCGAATAGCATTTTCATATTTAAGTAAATTTAGAGCTGTATAAATTAATAAAAACTATAATTTAGAAGGAATTTATTTCCAACAAAATTTAATTCGACATGTAAAAAAAAAAGATCTCCTAGTCACTTGTGTAAACACCTATCAATAGCACGATACGTTCTTTTTTTTCTGTCTCTTTTTCTTTTCTTCTAAAAAATACGTCCAGTAGAAAAAGTCACATGGACGTAAACACATACCTGTTAAACTAGACATTCTCAAGTTTATGTCCAAAATATATAAGTGTACAACATAATTTTGAATAGAAGTATGTGAAATATAATTATCTGTATAGATGTTTCAGGTATGCGTATTCTTGAGAAAAATCAGTGTTTCGGACTGACTACATTATCAAATTCAAATCTACAAAACTTTTCAATAGTAAATTCAATCAAAGTTACGTTTCCTACATGAATTACATTAGTAAACAAGTAATGTTTGTACCTGTTTTATTGATCAGAGTTTTGGTTCTATATGAATATAGAACCATTATGGGAAACAACACGATCGAGGAGAAAAAAAAAGTTAACCCAGAGGACTTCTGCCTGAAGATGACTTACCGCACACCATATTAACTAGATGAAGTCGCTGTTGCATTGGCTGGACATCTCCCATCCGTGTTTAAATGAAAAAAAGATTATCCTCAAAAAACACAGCTTGCAAAAAATCCAAGTTCAAGACACAGTAAGTATAAAAAATAAACTTAATAATGGACCAAAAATATACATAGTCTTATGTACCTATAAATGTGTGAGATATATCATGCAAATTAATCCGCCGCTTTACATCATCCTGGTTAGAGGAATAAGTTCGTGTACCATAACTGTTATATGTTACTCATATTTCTAATCGAATAATATACACGTACAATTATATTTCGTATGCAAAAATACAAATAAATTGTAAAGAATCACAACCAGAAAATATCTAATAATATATACGATTCAGAACATCTTCATATAGAAACACACATGATATTCGCGAACGACAATCGCATAAAATACTAATGCTATACAATACAAAAGATATTTACTGTTCTAAAAAAAACTTAGAACAGACAAAAAAGAAGTAAAATCTGTCCAGCGGACTTGTAAACATGTCATCACGCCAACAAGTAAACATTAGCCCATATTGCTGTAGTTTAGCACGTTGCGACAGGTTCCGCGTTGTAAACAGCTTCTACACCTAGTCGCGCGCGAAGGTGCGACCTACTCTTTCTTTGACAGCTACCCGTATACATGGGGGTGGGGAGCGCTTGAGTTTATACCGAGTAAAGCTGTGATAAATACAAATGAAAATTATCACATTTAAATTATCACTTTTTGAGATTTTAATTAGGGTAATCGGCTGAAATTTCAATCACCACTGAATTACCGCAACTCTGTGTGCTGTGAACCTCTGGTTTTTCTCACACACCAGCCACCCCCCCAACATCTTTTAATAAAGTTTAGCCATCATTTCCACTGGGTACTCAACATGGGATCCTTAGGAAACAACCTGAAAACAATAACTAGGAGGTTGCCGTCCGCTGCGTGTATTACATGTAATAACCTTTGTTAACACTTAACAACAAACGAGATGCTATCTCGACATCAAAAAATTATATAATAAGCTGAGTACCATTCAATAGGGGGGGGGACCGATTACTATTCTTATTTACCCTGGCTTATAAAACATCTTTAGGCTTTCGGTTGAGGAAAGTCCAGCTCTGGCGATGTGAAGTGAAAATTTGGAGGCGTTTATAATCTGTTTATTAAAAAAAACAGTTGCCAGTTTTCCTCTATTGTTGATCAATTGGTTATTATTTATGGAATTCGACATGTTGTAGCATGTGTTTTTATTAGGTGACCTTTATCTTCCTTATAGACATATATATCTATCAAATGGGCCATGTATTTCTTCTTATCCCCAAAAAAATTTACTGTTAAAGACTCTTTAAGTTTTTCACCAAAGATTCTTACATTTCAAAATTGGTGTTGTATCTGTTAAAATTGCCTCTCTTTCATAATCTTTGAGGACAAAAATATATTATTTGCCTGAATTCCGCTTGGTACTGTTTTTCGACCTCATGGTGTATTTTCACTTATGATGACCTGTTTTTTTTTTTTTATCTGTTGGAAAAAATTAAAGTATGCTTTTACTAAATTGCGGGTCAAATACTGACTGAGCTGAGTTTGACAATGTTGGTAGGGGGGGAATGACAGTAATCTTTTATTGACTCTGCACATTAATGGGTCCTCGCTCTTTTGGAACGGGTAGTTTTCAAATAGTGAGTTTTATTTTGATGCTGTCAAATCCTATGAAAATTTCCATCAGGCAGATAAATGTGTGCTCTTAAGAGTTTTTATGACGCAGAATTTTATGACCTTTTCTTTTTCATGATCAGCTGTTTACTGTAGAACTTTTATCTTGGTTATTCCTGGACTAGCCAAGAATCAGCTTTAACAGCAATGTTTCTTCAATAAATTTCGGGTGAAATGAGATTTCCCACGAAAGGATCGATGTCCCATTTATGTCTGACTGTCTAGTCTCGTCAGCCAAAAAGTGTATGTGGCTGACTTTATTGCAGTTATTGGTGCATTTAGTTGAAATAAACAATTTTCTAGTCTTATTCGCTGTCAACATGTGGACACAGGTTAGAACACCTGTTGTTCTTGTCCCTAAGAAAAAATCAAGAAGGACCATCTACTCTCCTTCTAAAGATTTTGGATTATTTTCAACCTGTTTATGGTGAACTTGTTCTTCACTGAAGCTTTCTTATTCAAATTCTCAAATTCTAGCCTTCTTCTCCTTTCTCAGCCTTTTAACACCTCTTTATGAATCTGCTTTTCCTCATTGACTTTTTTATTTGTTCTCCTCTGTTGTCAACTCTATCTGTTGAATGCCTTGGCTTTCACTATCCGAGGCTATTTATTAGCTCAATTAACCCTTTCTGGTAATACCCCCATTTTTTTCTTGTAAGTTGGCGACCGAGGACAATGTTATAGTTAAATGAGACCAACAAGTGTTTTATTATAGGACAATTTTCCAGTTGCCTCTTATCTTCCAACTTGAGTTTTTTCAAACTCTTTGATTTCGCTTACTGCTCAGAACTTCAAACCTTGCTGTGCACACCCATGGCAAGTTTCCGAGTTTGTTTTATCCAAAATCATCTGTTGAGCTTTAGACCATTTTTTTCTGGGAAAGTTAACTCTCTATTCATCAATATGTCTGTTGAACACTTTATTTTCTTTCCTGTCTGGTTGACTTCTTACTTTCCCCTCAACTGTCTAAACTTTTGTTTCCTGATTGTTCAGAGATGCCGTTATAAAAAATTTAACGTGTGTGGTATATTTTCTGTACTATAATGATCTGGTTTTAACATTCATATAGGTGGTATGCAATTAATGAACGAAGGTAAGTTTAATAACCATGCCAAACCCTCTGCCATTCATTAAATGAGGATGAGAAACTGAAAATTGTGCTATAGCAAAAATATCTAGGGCTTTTGACCACATTTAAGCAAAGAAATGTTGTACCATTACTTAGCTATCAAGGGCTGGGAGCCTGTAAAATTATCATCATCTCTTAGCTTCCTTCAATTAAATAGTTGTCCATACATATAAGGCATCATATGTCATCAGCGATCCACCTTGTATCAATTATCTAGATCACTATAGTGACTTATTCTATCTAGTTCCCACCTGATATATGGAATCACTCTATTACATATTATGTGAAGAGTTGGACAATCACCTTTACCTACCTTTCCAGACTCATCAAAGTCTAACTATTTCCGCGCTCAAGAAAATGAGATTAATTTTCTCAATTCTGGTTATCACCAATTCCTTTTATCTTATTGTAACCTTTTTTCGAAGTCCATATCATTATCAGGAATGTCCTATATAATCTCCGTAAAAAGCCCATTAACATTAACTCGTGCATCAAATCCCTATATTCTATCCCGATATAGATATTAGACAATAACTTATACAACAGATATCAAATAGAATAATGTAATAGTGAAATTCAAGAAGAGAAATCGCCGGCCCATACATGTAAGCATAACTACAAGTTTATCACACAATATACAACCCGACTAAACTTACTGAAAATTGACCCTGGCGCGCCTTTCCTCCAATGAACACAGAGAATATCACAAAGCATTTTCAGAAAAACACCTCCAACTGCGGGAAGAGCATACAGGAACCGTGCACGTATTACCTCCCTACACAGGAACCCTCGCTTCAATATGATGTGTTGCTGTCAACAACATGCACACAACATGGACAGGGACCTGAGTATTACACATTACAAAACCGCTAGTTCCTTGACGTCCGTCTGTATTCGTTAGATGTATACGGGCACACCGTGTAATCATTGAAATCAAACTTGGAGACTTTGAGAATGTGTGAATAAACGTTAGGCACACAGGGTATAGCCGATTTATCTGCAGGAGAATCAGATCACAACCGCGTACAAATGTTATTGGTGGTAGAAATATGTTGTTGTTTATCAGTGTAACTTGAACATTTCGTGAACCACTGCTAGGACGTGGTTTTGGTCTACAGGCAATGTGAAATACTAGCACGGATGAGGCGTGCTTGCTTTCTTCTCAACTGCGCCACTCAGGCAAAAGAACGGACTAAACCATGGTCAAGATTTTCTGAAGTCACATAGATCTTTAGTAGCGCCACGCCTACAGACAAGGCTATTTTATTGAATACGTTTGTATGTTCGTTCTGCGTAAGTAAAAATTTTTCAACGCGAATTGTTTGCTCGTTGGATGGTTTACGGAACCCTCTTGGTCTTGTCCCACCAACTGAAAACCATCAGTCAGTGAAAAAAAAGAATTGAATTGTATGCAGACTCAAAATTAACGGCTTGCTACTACAACAAACGAAGAAGACTTTCCACGAGAGTTGACTGTAGTGTAGAGCTAGTTTATAAGTAAAGAAAAAAATGGAAACAGATTGAACGTACGTAGTAAGCTAGCCAGCTGTAAGAGTCAAGGACTTTTAACCAGTAAACCCCTAGTCACAGAAATATGAGCACTGGTGGTGGTATGGATGTCTTAGTGGGAAATGTAGTCAAAAGTACTGTATGAGGAATGTCTTGGGCCTAGCATGGAAAAAGTATTTCAAGCACCAAACCTTGAATTAGTTTACTGTCTCCGACAACAATCCTATGCAATAAAATTATGACTATTGATAATAATAACACAGTAACTAATGTAACTATGCAAACGTCAATCTGTAAAAGAGTTACTGAAGACGTGTGATTACCATTTTAGAATTGGATTATAATTGTTATATATACAAGATTTCTATGAGCTTTTCTCTTTTTTTTGAAATAATTTGCGAGATGAAGTTAAACTCAAATTTAATGATGATGATTTTTATACAACAAATGATGAAATGCGAGAACAAAGCACTTAGTTACCTATAAGTAAAATACACGTGGTTAATAGTTCCTTCTTCCATGAATTACATGATCACTTTTAAAATTAAATGTTCCTTTTTAAATAAAATGCTGCAATTATTCTACTCTTCTGGTTCTCTTTGACCTATGTAATTTGAGGAAACTGTTAATTTGTACCTGTGTCCATAAATTCCTAAATAGAGTCCTCAGTAACTTTAGAATTCTTTCTGTCCATGGCACAATATTAAGTCCCAACATTTGGCCTACTTCCGAAGTTATCAGGATGCAGTGCGAAGCGCTAAAGATAACCACCAGTAAATGGAGCTACACCAGAGTGGGGAGTAACAAGGATAAACCTCCCAAGACAGTAGGCAACCTTCTTCTCTCTCTGTCAAAATTGCCCAAGAGACAAATCCAATACTGCCAACAAAATGGAAAGTGTACCTGTCCTAATCGAGGAAAATCTAACATACCTGGGAGTCAAAGTTTGGATAAGACGAATCTACTCGTGTGTAAAAGGCCGTCAACATAAAATCAGTAGAACAGAAGAGCAATAAAAGAAAAGCTCTGCTATATTATAAGAAACATGGCTGGCACAAGTTTGGGGGCAAATACCAACATACTGTAAAAATAGTCTATACAAGGTCCAGAACATCAGAGTACCTGTACTTGAATATTTCATGTCCCAAGTCTGTGTAGGCCACAGGCCATCTACAAACAAACACAAAACGTCTAGTAAAGTACAACAATTCAGGATCTTAAAAATTAGTCCACTGGAGGGGATGAAGACTTCTCCCCAAACCAAACAATGGAGAGATACACGCAACATCCGCACTCTGAATTGACAGAACTTTTAAGGAAAAGTAAACTCACTCACAGAGAGAGAAGCTTTCTACGGAATGCCCAAGGTCATCCAATGCATTCCAATAAACTCCATAAGTTTGTACAAAAGAACAGTCTAAAAAGACTACTGTTGACGAGCCTGCATGAAAAAAAATAAGTATCTTCAAATAAGATCCCCTGAATAAGAAAAGAGAAGGCCAACCACCCCCTCCAACAAGCATAAAAAAACATTGGCTCAAGAAATGATTGGAAGATAAAATATCTAACCCGAATGTAGATGATGGACTACACTCATTACAGCAGAAGGAATCCGCTTGACTGGGGGCAGTAAATATAACGGTGGATGGAAGCAATTGTTGTCTATAAGAGATTCTGTAAATAGGAAAGATCATCCGAACAAGCCCTTTCCCGTGCTGTGGAAAGATCTACCTCCAATTACAAGTAGCACAGAAGCTATGGCGCAAACTACTGCCGAAGCCCTGGCAAATTCTTCATTAAGACTCGAGACAACACTACCACGCATAGCTAAAGTATAAATAATCTTCACTGACCATGCATGAGTTTCATTGTACTGGAATCCAATGACAAAACACCCTATATAATAACAGATTGAATGTGAACATGATCTAGCTTTAAACAACAACCCATAAGTCAAACGATCCTAGCCTTCAAGGATGTGTTTACCCTCCCAATTGTGTAGATTGCCTGGTAAATGAGAAAGCATCCAAAGGTCATTAACAGAATGGGAGCCATACATTGCTCGATTCAGTGGAGTAAGGAGAATAGAATTTATCCTCCTTGTGGAATTGCTGGTAATGAGAAAGCAGATGGTCCAAGAAGTGGCAGTAAAAATGGGGCAATACAGCCATCCACTGCCGTATGGAAGCAAAAAAAACCGATCGTATCCACAAACAAATACCGAAAACCGAGTGGAAGGAGGAAGGAGATTTAAATACAGCAGAGATGATCCCAGTACACCATTCTAAACAGATACGTGAACAGACCACAATGTTCCGCCTGAGAACCGGCCTCTGCAGACTTACTTTGGGACTCATCTCTATTCTGTCTCAAGATATCCTCACAACACAATGAATCCTTCATTCGAGGATAATTGTGAATCCATTACACCAGAACAGACATTCTCCATATAACTAAGTGTGCTCCATACGTTATGAATGTGACGCCATCGACCTGACGAACCTGGCCAAGGTTGTGCTGCTAGACTCCAGCAGAAGCTATTGGGAGGACTTGCCCGCGCCTATCCTGGTGAAAGAAAGTAGGTGTACTTATATGTCCAGGCGGACAGGGCTCTGCAGATTTAGCATGACTGTACAAACTGAACGCAGAAGATGAATTAATGTGTCCCTAACAAACAAGATCGAATTGTTCATCATGTGGTCCTATAATTGTGGGGGTGTTACAAATTTATATGATAGTCAGGGTACATTTGTCATACTCCATCATGGCTTTAATGTGCGGTTGTGAGCAAGTCACCGTTATGTCCCGCGCATGTGCTGCACTGTGGTTGGAAAAGCCCAGGTAATATAGTTTCCCTAAAACAGTACTTTGAAGGTAGTAGTCATTATATGTTGCCTAAATGGCTTACTATTGCATATGGCACAGGGAAAACCTAGATCTCTTTCAGTTTTTGCTAACAGTAAGTTTTTCAGATGGACCATGAAACAAATCAGATAGACCTTGGCTTTTGTAATCGTTTTAACCTCAATGGAAGCCATTCTCTACTCTCCAGCAGAAGGGAGATGATGCAAGACAGCTCAGACAGAAGATGTTTAAGATACCAGTAGACAGTATTCCAGTCCAAAGAAGCCTGTAAGATAGAGTATTAGTTTTTAAACAGTAAAACAAACTTAATACAAGTATATTGTAAATGAGAAAAAAACTCGAGTTTTTACGTTGATCGACCTAAGGATTGTCAATCACTGATGTAATGTAGGCCTTAATGTAGTATTTCCAAATACCTAGATTTAATTCAAATTATTCCAGTACATCAAACCATTCCGTTTCGTAATGCATATGTTCCTGAGGTAAATTGTCTTCTCGCAAATCCAATAATCATTAGAAGTTTTCCATAATTTCCTCCTTGAAATATTTCCTACCAAGTTTTTTTACGCACAATCTAGCAGGTGTAAATCAAATAAAAGTGATGCACAAACACATGGAATGGCGTTTGTCCCTCCATAAATGGTTATCACCAAGATTGTTCGACAAGAATAACAATATGAAATAGCTGCAATGGAAATACTATGGATAACGCACCTCACATGTTTCTTAATTAAGAGAACTTTTTAGTGATTTTCTAAATTACAATATCTAAATTAATGATCTAACTGTTAATATGGCAATAAAGGCCAAAAGATATGAAAAGTACAAAAGAAGAAGTTTCTGCTAAGAACGATTGATGGTCCTGCGCTACGCCCTTCAGATTAATAATGTGCTAACGAATAGTAGCCGGAACAAAACGGTACCTTCCAATTTTTCCAAATTGCGTCTTGACCATAAAACAACCACAGCTTTTTTCCTTAGTTCTAAGTAAAAGTTGTAAATTATGGCCTGAAAATTTAAGAAGCATTGTGGAGAACGAGGAGGTGCCAATTGATATTAATGAAATGCTAAATTCGTTATCGTGATTGATTTTAAGAACTAAGAATGGGCCAACTGTAGCACAGTGTGCAAGGCCTTAGCCTAGGGTTTTTCGCCCAAATACAATGAAAAAGTGTCAAATGTGGAACACTAAACATTAAGATGCCGACTACGTCATGTAAACATGTTAAAGCACTTAATGTGAATGACCGTAAGCTCTCGTAATCAGCTTGATATTACATGAAAGAAATGAAAGTGAACGAGAGGTAGTTTAAAAATAAAGCGACTAACATAAAAAAAAGATAGAATTTTGGAACCAAAACCACACATAGCCCTTACAAAACGTAAATTCCGTGTCCATAAGATGCTGAACCAAGAATAAGTGTATATTAGTATTATATAAATATCCCCATAACTAATCATCTATTGAGATAGAGAACCATACATAATATCTAGAGATACTGTCGAGGTCAAGTCAAACACAAAGATTATGATCGCATATTGTTTTTGGAAAAAATTAAGTTGACAGATAAGCCCTAGATGGGAACAGTGTATCTGATTGGGTACAATTGACGTGAAGACAAATATTATAGCTGACCTTTGAATAAACAATAAATAGCCCTAGTAACGGGTAGGAAAAGTTTGAATTATATTTTATTTGAATAGACTAGAGTTTACCTTGTAAAAATAAATAGTTATATGGCCTCACTGAATCGATAATGTTCAAATAAAGCGTTTAGTGGTTGACGCCCATACAGAAAAGTATTTTCAACATGATAGATGATATCAGCTTAGGTGCTTTTTAAATACATATCTGGTTAGTCACGGGGGGGTGTGTTAATATATACACCGGGGGGGAATACAT
>JAMPIV010006572.1:0-92877 GCA_024509875.1 Oreohelix idahoensis | reverse complement strand
GCCCGATCCATCTCTCCCTACCACTTGCTGCTAAACCCCTATCCCATCCAACACCTCGCGCCGTCTCAAACAATACACCCTAGGTTAGGGTTGGGTTGGGGGGGGTGGTGTGTTGGGATGTAGTGGGTGTTTGTTGATTGTTAGGGATTTAAGTGGGTAGAAATTATTTTTTTTTATTATATTTTAAATGGTTTGAGTTTGTATTCATTTATAATAAACTATTTCCTACTGAACTATTTCAATGTGGTGCTCCGAATATATCTTATACACCAATAAAAAATCTTACGTAGATCACGTTCAATAGCTCTAACTACACACTATATATTTGCGATCAACCCCATCCCTGCCTGACACCTCTCTCCTACACACCCTCTCCACCTCCTAATATATTAACGATTAATAAACATTGAATGAGATAATACCACGCAAATTATTTAATTTTATGTGGCTTCTATCAATTTTTTTTTTAAAATGGAGAAGGAATTAAAATTTGGGATCACATGTGTCGTGATGTCTGATTCACAACACGTCAATTCTGGCCCAAAACGGTGCGCCATACTTTATAAATAAAGAATGCAAGAAGCGAACCAATGAAATCGCACCTTCATAACGGTGTTTTACAAAAACATTAGGCATTCAAAAATGGCCAGTCCAAATATGTGTAACCCAGTTGGATATGGAAATTTAAATACAGCATTATGAGCAAAGTACCGCCTGGAAGAGGTCACTAAATGCAATAATAGCAATGTTGCTGTACACGTCTGTGCAAATATTTCCACGGGAAGTGATATTGTCATGGAGAAATCTCTAGTGGAATGCATAAGGACATGAGGTTAATCCAAAATTTTATTGTTTAGGCTACGCAAAGGAGAAGATGGTAGAAAGTAATAAAAAGACAATTAACTAGAAAGTTGAAGACTAACCCCGGGCGTATTTTAAGCCTAAGATGAAGGAAATCGCTCCAGGAATAAGGAAGATAATTAAAATCTTAGATTTCAATATTTGCGCATCCAGACAAATTATGCATAAATTTTGGGTACACAAACACACATTTCAGCAGTGCCTTCTCTGTCGCCGGATATGAACTATATAAGACCCTGCCTAATCCGAAACGAGGCCATTGAATTTGACTAAATACAGCGAGCGCCAGTTATGTTAATAAAGATTGCCTTTGCTTTCTGTATCTGAGAGCAGACTATTATAACCATTAACAGCTCGAAGGTATATACCTGACGGTAAGAAAGTATATATATATATATATATATATATATATATATATATATATATATATATATATATATATATATATATATATATATATATATATATATATCTATAATTATTAATTCAAATGTGCGTTAGAAAGTGTGCAGATGGGTTCTGAACTACTGTGTAATTTCTGGAGGCAAAACCAAAGCCAGCATATATTCAAAAAATTAGAGAGTGGTAGCGAAAGTGTGTCTATAGTTTAAGAAAAGTATTTAAAGAATTATTTCTTGAAAACATGAACAACCCACTAGGAACATAGGGAAGGATGATGACAGGAATTGTTTTACTGTATTGATTAAGATATTACTTAGTATTTTACACAAGACCTAATAAATGTATGGAGGCAAATCATGGACAGATAGCTATAACGAAAGAATTGGAGAAAGATATATTCACAGTGAACTGGATTGTGTTATTGCTGATTTGATATGACCTGTGCGTCTATCTGCACTCTGTCTTCTGAAACTATCTCTCATCTCCTACTTCATTGATTAAGGGATAGAGATAGGCAATATAGTGGTGAAATTAAATATATTTCAGGTAGTATCCTGTAACTGAAGTCCACCTTCAGGAGCCTGACTCTACTATAAGAATTAGTGGTGCGAGTGCCCTTTGAATTTTAGAGGGACAGTTACCCAAATCCTAATGCCTGGAGGAGAGACAGTTCTTGCCAGCAGAGAGGTGGAACACACTACAAAACAAAGACTTTAAGCTAAGTAGCCACACAAGGCTACTGATCAGTTAACACCAGCATCACCACAAAATAATAGTTATAATGATGATCAAGCAGGGCTAGGCAAACGTCCCAGTCAGTAATTAACAGAAAATCAGGAACTTTGAAAAAAGATATATTATGAGAAGTAATACTAAGATAAAGACCGTGTACAGAGTGATTTCAGCCTAGAGAGGAGAACATTCATACAAAGTTAACAGACTGTAGATAATTTTGACAATTTGCAAGTATTTTTATTTATTTAATGTTGTAACCAAATTTTGAGTTCCGTGAAATATTTTCACACAGGAAAGGAAACTTGTAAAAATAAATTGTAAATATTTACCAGCAGACGTACTTAAATTATTTAAGTTAAGTTCTAATTCTTGTTAGTAGATAGTTTAGTTAATACCCCTAGCAGGGCTTAATAATATAAACAGAGGAGGTTCTGGAAAGGAGCATTTAGGAACTTAGGGTAATACATTAACATCTTTCATAAGAACTTAGAAAGTTTGATCCTACCTTTGATGTCCATACACCCTAACTCTTTTCAGAGAAGGGGGTATCGTTTGTAAGACCAGTCTCTTATCTGGCACTATCCTGGAATCCCCTGATACAACTTCGTGTCCAGGATATTTATAATTTCAATAATAATACAACCCTCTCGTGACAACATGATTCATGAGACTAATTGTGTAGCGTTCATGACATTCAGTGGCTTCTGGATTCTTTGGAAAAAAACTTTAGATCATCAGGTATGTGACCACTGTAAAAAATGTCATTTAACACATTTGTTACGCTATTCAACAGTTGTTTTTATCACGTGTATTTTAATTGTCCAACATGATCCATTTTCTCTACTGTTGTTTGGTTAAGGCATTTTGCCTTTCTTAATTTGGCGCAAATTGACCTCATCTTCTACTACAAGTATTAGTGGTCCTTCACAGCTGTTTTGGATTTTCTCTTCTGATGTGTCATCATCATAGAAATTCAAGGCAATGACAAAATTTGCAGAAATCAGATACATGTAGTTCTTTGTTTGCTAGATGCATTCGTGTCCGAGACACTTGCGTAAACATAAATCGAGTAAATGGAACCGGATTTTCTCTTTCAAATACATGTAAAGTCGAAAGGATGAGCTCCACCAGTGTTGTACATGACAATAAAAATAAATGCAAATAATAATACACAGTTCAATTAGTACATACCTTTTATAGTATGTACATGTACAGAGATTAACTTTGTTAAATTATTCAGCATCGACTTTCCATCCTTTTAATTATGTTATTGCCCATGTAGGCGCAAGAAGTTGCACATAATTGTGTGCTGAATTTAATACTATGCTTGATTATTTCCTTGTTGTCAGTACTGGTTGTGATAAGAGGGTTTGATGTTATTAATTAGAGGATATCCTGGACAAATAGATGTATCAGAAGATACCAGGATAGTGCCAGATAAGAGACTGGTCTTATGAGAAATACCCCCTTCTCTGAAAAGAGCAAGGGTGTATAGACAATCAAGGTGAGGTCCAGCTATGTAAGTTCCCAGAGTAAGGAATGATAATGATGAAGTTCTCTGGGTCCCTATCTGCTACCTGTTGAGATCTCACCAAGAGTGTGTTAACTGTGTGTTGTTAGTTGGAAAAGTGTCTAGGGTAATGTATTATCACAGTTATGAATTTCAAAACAGAACTTTAACTTTAATGAAATTTAAGCAAGACTGTTTGAAAAAAGATATATTTACAATTTATTATTCCTGTACCTCAGTCTTGTTGGGACAGGAATTCTCAAAAAATCAAGAAAATGTTATTTACACTACTTCTATACTGTAAGGTCTGTTATTTTCATCACTCCCAGGTGGGTTTTTTTAGTGGTGAAATTATGTTTTAGGATGAGGTATCAGTGCCTGTATAAAGGGCTTATCTGTAAAAGGATTATTGCAGCTGGTTTGTCAATCTTAGGCCTGTACACCAACGTTGTGACTCCTGACTGAAGAAAAGGAGCTAGCTTCAAATTGTAGCATGAGCACTCACTCCAACATGTTCTTCCTTTCAGGCTCTACTGCAACAACGAGGTACTTTGTAATACAACCTGAAATAAGAAGGACAATCGTTTCTATGTAACATCTGCCTCTATCAATTTCACCTCTAAACTGTATTAATACCTACCTAGGTCAGCCACTTGTGCTAACAAGTCGCACAGAACCTTAAATTCTGGTGTCTACACTCAGCTTGGTGTAATCAGTCTTCTTCAGTATTTATTCTATGTTAATGTCCCTCCTTCCTGTTTGTCTTCCATACAATAGTCATGGTGGATACAATATTGCTTTGTGGCCTGTTGATTACTTCATTCGAAAATTCCCTATATGTTTTCACATGTTATTTGAACAGTGTGTCATTCCAAAAGACAATATCAATTTATTAATACTGCACTTACAGTCGCAAATTTGTAAAGCCAATTGGCAAACATTTTACACAATATCACTCCGAATAAGCCTGCTATAGGCACATTCCTACTTAGGTCGTCGTGACATACACATCCCTTTCGGCAGTATCGAAAACGAATATGGCACACCATAGCCTGTTACGTACAGGACTAACAAATTATGCAAATAAAATTATCTATCTTACCCTCAAGTAAAGAATATTCACACACACAAGCGACCCGACAGTAAAGGGCTATAGCACTCAGTAAAGACGGCAAAGGCTTGTCCCTCTGTCTCTTTCAATAATGTCAGCTTGGTGTGGAAGCTGTTTTGTCAATGGCGGACTTTACAAGCAGTTGTTAATTTTAATCACACTAACCCCAACCAATCAGATGACGAGTCCAAAAAAATTAACTATTTCCTAGGCTATAGAATTTGAGCAGTTTTAAGCGTGTTTGTCTAATCTGACCGAATTTGTTTATTTTATATCATAGTTATTTGTAAACCGATTTTAATTATCAAAAGTGATAATTAAACGGCCAATTATTCTCTATCGTTTATATAGTTTTCCTTTAGTTATTTCTTTGCATTCAAATGGGGTTAATTTTTTTGTAATTAAATTTGATCTTAACCTGATGTGAAAATATTACTAAATTAAATTTTCTAAGTTAAGATAATTTTTCTATGAGGGAATCTCTGTGTGTATATGTTAAGCAATATCAGCGCTATAATTTGAGATATCCATTTTATTTTAATTATCTTTAGTTATCGAGAAATAAATTATTTAACTTTGGTCAAAAACTTAAAATTGGCATTATTTCCACTTCAACCAAAATTGTCTTGTTCTTACAAAAAAAGAGGTAACGATTTGATTGGTTGTTAAATTTTACTACGTCCTTCGATAAATATTGGGATGGGTGTGTGAGAGAGGGGGGGGGGGCGGTAACTTTTAACTTGTTTTCTTAGAAAAATTTAAATACTCTTAGTTAAATGTTGGCGGTAAATTTGACTAGACCCTCAGACAAATTTCAAATACTGTAGTTATTTATAGATTTTAAATAAGTTAGCTAGTACGTTTCAAGCGGGGAATTTGAGCGTGTTGTCATACTATTTCATTTCACTACATATCTCCCCCGTTTGAAACACTCGGAGTCTCTTCCATCCAAAAAGCACCATATGAATTCAATCTTCCCCGGGTCTACCATCCATGGGGAATTTGCCATTCAGGGCCATATTCATGAGCCCAACGGCAATTGATGATATAATATATAATATGGGGAAATGAGTTCCTGCATCAAGAATCAATTCCTCTTTTGCATTTGCTATAATATGTGTGATCTCAGTCCAATGTCCGTACAATAGTTTCAATGGACTGTATAGGGTCGGTCACTTTCGCCGGTACCCTTCATAATGCTAAGTTAATAGCCATATGTCGAGGTGAGCTTGACATTCGGCAAATTGACCAAACGCCCGCTCCCAACTTTTCTAAGGTTAACATTTAGTTTCGGTTTCAATGTTGGCCGATTAATCTCAGTGCTATTTTTAGCCCGTTCCACGAATTCTGGCGAGGGTTATGTCAAGGTGGTCTGCACTGTGTTTATTTTTACTCCTTGTGCCATACTCAGAGTTGCCATTTTAAAGGTTTTAGTGGAAGACTGTGTGTGAAAAAGGGTTTCCCTATCCATTACATCTACCTTATCATTTTTATTCCCCTTTTTATTTTTAGGCCCATGTTCTCCACAATGCTTTTCTAGCATCTGATTATTATTTTCATTCCAACGTGTCGAATGTACCTTGCTACACTGGTCACAGGCCTCCACAAATTTTGCAATTTCTGCAGCTACGCCTGGCCAGAAATATTTCAGAGATGTCCTTTGACGGGTGGTACCCATCTTCTGATGTCCACCTTCTGGTACAACATGTGCCTGTGCCATAAAAGTTAGTTGCTTATCCTTTACAGGACGTGGCAATCAACCCCAGCTTTTATTGGCTGTTTGTGATTTTTCTAGGCAATTTTTTCATTCAGTAGTTTGCCATTGCTTTCTGAACGGTACGGCGCTTATACCATTGTTAAAAATCCACACAAAGCGATCTGCTACCAAACCGCCTGCAGCAGGTTTCGAACCTGGTATATCTGGATTATGAAACTGCGTTCATATCCATTAGGCCACAGACGCCGACATAACTTGTTCCATATAACTCCATGGCAGTACTAGCTGTCCATATCCTCTGGGTCCTGCTCCAGCTTTCCTGTAGAGCAGTCCCTCCTTCAAATAGAATTCTCCTTTCATAGGGTGGTTATGGCTATTTGGCAATTTGCCAAAGCAAGGTTTTAATGTTTTGTCTTTTGCCTGGGCCTTCCTCATCTCTCTCAGATGCATTTTTAGTGGTGATTCCTCCTCTTTACTTGGGGTCGACCTAACCAGGAGCGTTGCCATGATCACAGGTTTTATAGGGCTCGCTAGAAACACATGTCTCTTTCCTAACACCAGCGGGTAATTAGGTTCTTCACACACTGCTGCTCTAATCACTCCTTCCACGTACCTAGTCTTGACATTGATCTGGGCTACGGGAAGTGTCATGGTGGCTGCATCCTTTAATGCCCCTTGTATCTCCACTTTGTCTGTGGTATACTGGTCAGGGTGCACCAGGGTTGCACTCACAACTGAGTCATATTCCAAACCTGAATCGTAAAGGCACTTGACTTTCGTACCATTACATACTACTTCTTCACAGATGGGGGGATGAGGGAGATCTATCTGACTGTCTGTCAGTTTCTTCCTTCCCTTGTCCACTGTTATCATGCATGCAGCGTGATATGGAGGAACTCTTCTAACACATTCAATTGTATTATGATTATGCATCCTACATATTTTACACCATTTTCCTTCTGGTCTGTAGGGTTTCTTTTCATTTACCTGAGGGTTTCTGTCTCTAGGATCAAATCTTGGCCTATCATAACTTTGTTTAAATCTATGTGGTTGATCCCTAGTATTATAATCATCCTGGTCTGGTGGGGTTCTATTACTATCTGTTTGTTTCATTTTTTTCCAGCCACTTCTGACTGGGCTGCCTGATATCTCTCAGCAACCTTGAGAATCTCTCCCAGCCTCTCTGCACCTTGTTCCATGAGAAATTATCTCAAGTCTGGAGCAATGGACTCTCTTAACTGCTCCATCATAATCATTTCCTTTAAGTCTTGGGTTTTCCCCAGAGCAGTCCATTTTTCCAAGTAAGTCTCTAGTCGTGCAGAGAACTGGTGGTAGGTTTCTCCAGACAGCAGCTTACTATTTCTAAAATTCTTTCTATAAAATTCAGCATTCTTTTCATATCTGACTAACAATGCTTCTTTTAGGAGGTCATAGTTTTCCTGATCTTCTCTGCTTAATTTAGAGAAAACTTCATAGGAAGTTCCCTCAAACCTTTTTGATAGTTTTAAACTCCATTTTTCTTTCTCTAGCCCATAGTTAGTAGCTAGCCTGTCAGATCTATTTAGGTATTACTCAATGTCATCGTCTTTCTCTACAAAAGGATCTAAATGAAAGTTCATGGCTAAGTTAGAGGCTCCCTGACTGGCACTAGTATGAGAGGTAGTTGGGCTACTTCCATAATCGGTAACATGTCCTTCAAGTTCCATCTCCTTCAGCCTCAACACATGTTCTCTTTGCAAACGTTTTTCCTCTGCCTCCCTTTCCGCAATCTGTCTTCTTTCCTCTGCTTCCATCTGCAAACTTTTTTCCTCTAACTGTAATCTTTTAACTTCAGCCTCCCTATCAGCCTCTAATTTCCTAGCCTCCCTATCAGCCTCTAACTGTACTCTTTTAGCTTCATTTTCTGCTTGTAATCTTCTTTCTTCAGCTAATCTCCTATCTTCCCTATCAATATATTTATCACATTCAGTAGTTACATACTGAATCATCGCGTCCCCACTCAGGACAAAGTCTTTTGCCGCCTGCACTGCAGCAGATCTAAATTTTGCCAAGTCTTCCATTCTCTCACTTGTACACAAATTATTAACAACTTAGCAAATATTACTAACTTAATTAACTATAGGCAATGACAGCTCATCCAATTTCACCACAAGTTGTTTAATTATATTTTATATTTATTTATCTATTATTCCACACATTAAAAGTCCCAGGGTATGGTGGAAAAATAATCCCAAACTGGACCCCACTATGTGATAAGAGGTTTTGATGTTATTAATTAGAGGATATCCTGGACAAATAGATGTATCAGGAGATACCAGGATAGTGCCAGATAAGAGATTGGTTATGAGAAATACCCCCTTCTCTGAAAAGAGCAAGGGTGTATAGACAATCACGGTGAGGTCCAGCTATGTAAGTTCCCAGAGTAAGGAATGATAATGATGAAGTTCTCTGGGTCCCTATCCGCTACCTGTTGAGATCTCACCAAGAGTATGTTAACTGTGTGTTGTTAGTTGGAAAAGTGTCTAGGGTAATGTATTATCACAGTTATGAATTTCAAAACAGAACTTTAACTTTAATGAAATTTAAGCAAGACTGTTTGAAAAAAGATATATTTACAATTTATTATTCCTGTACCTCAATCTTGTTGGGACAGGAATTCTCAAAAAATCAAGAAAATGTTATTTACATGCAAAAATAAATATTATTGGAAACTCTGTCCATTTTTCTTCAACAAAAGTCACTGGAATGAATATACCCAAAGTTCTTGATATTATCACTATTTCTATACTGTAAGGTCTGTTATTTTCATCACTCCCAGGTGGTTTTCTTTTAGTGGTGAAATTATTTTTTAGGATGAGGTATCAGTGCCTATATAAAGGGCTTATCTGTAAAAGGATTATTGCAGCTGGTTTGTCAATCTTAGGCCTGTACACCAACGTTGTGACTCCTGACTGAAGAAAAGGAGCTAGCTTCAAATTGTAGCATGAGCACTCACTCCAACATGTTCCATCGTTCAGGCTCTACTGCAGCAACGAGGTACTTTGTAATACAACCTGAAATAAGAAGAACAATCCCTTCTATGTAACATCTGCCTCTATCAATTTCACCTCTAAACTGTATTAATACCTACCTGGGTCAGCCACTTGTGCTAACAAGTCGCACCAGACCTTAAATTCTGGTGTCTACACTCAGCTTGGTGTAATCAGTCTTCTTCAGTATTTATTCTATGTTAATGTCCCTCCTTCCTGTTTGTCTTCCAAACAATAGTCATGGTGGATACAATATTGCTTTGTGACCTGCTGATTACTTCATTCGAAAATTCCCTATATGTTTTCACATGTTATTTGAACAGTGTGTCATTCCAAAAGACAATATCAATTTATTAATACTGCACTTACAGTCGCAAATTTGTAAAGCCAATTGGCAAACATTTTACACAATATCACTCCGAATAAGCCTGCTATAGGCACATTCCTACTTAGGTCGTTGTGATATACACATCCCTTTCGGCAGTATCGAAAATGAATATGGCACACTGTCATGAAATATTCTAATCCACATATATAAATTATTAGGTAAATATGAAGCCTAACAAATAAAATTAATAAAGAAAAGAGCAATGGAAAAATAACAGTGCTGTCACAAAGAATGTACTCGAAATCCCCCTTGTTTTCTGCTACGTCTGCAAATTGTAACGCTTTCACGTTGATAGTAAAAGCTTACTGTATTATTACCCGCTTTCTTCAATGAAACGTGTGCTGTATTTCTAGGAAAAGCATTGAGAGGCACTGCGTAATGACCTAAATTAATCCTAACATTAATTATACTGCGTTACCAAAACGAACGAACAGATGGACAAAAGGATAAAGAGAGAGGGGAGGGCTGAAAATCAGGAACGCATGCAACACGCGTCGCGCGGTTCACAAATGCTGCCATCACGCGTGTAAGTCTACAAGCACTAACTTTTTTTCAGACGGACAGTGATAAAATACATTAACCATCCCAGAGTTAGGTTTTAAAATCACAAAAAACGCTTATTAGGAAAGATAACAATAGATGGGTTTACGGTTGAAAACATAACAGTACCCAGACAGCACATCTTCGAAACAGGAGGTAGAAGAAATTGCATATTTTGAATGCAGCCACGTAGCTCCTTTAAATTTGTATTTTTGGGTTCCTTAGGGCTTGCTGACAAATAATATGTAAAACGTTACGCAAATAGTCCAGGAATTAATAAATTATACCCAAAATAAAATATTGGGGGTGCCTGACAGCATAAAATCATTTCTGCTCATAAGATTTTGTTTTAACGTGTTTGAAAAAAATTTACGTTACAGAAATAGCCTACCATGTAAACTCCAAATTGATTGGAGCGCAACAAATGAAAGCCTATCCACGATTGGTCGGGCTATAAATACTATCTTGGTTGTTAGGGGAGACGGGGAAAGGTAACATTTTTTCAAACACTTGTCGAAACGGGGCTCATTGGTCAGACTCGCTGATATACACACTTGGGAGCGTTAGTTCGAGACCACTAGTGCAAATAATCTTGATAAAGCCACAGTGCGTTGAAGCCAGCTCATATTTGTGTTAAATAAAAGTCTGGAACATAAGCAGATGGGAATTTGTGCCAGTTTGTGCCAGAATTCATTGCTAATCAACGTATCTGTGTTTATTTCCATGAAATTGTGGGACCGTGGTCTTGATGGTACTGAGCAGCCCCTGGTCAGAGTTTTGCTGAATCCAGTGTCGGACAGCATACTCCTTGGTCCTTTTAGCTATCAGTGAGGTGTCTCCAGAGCCCAGAGGAGAATTCGAGCAGAGGAGTCCTTTCCTGCCGCCATCACGCCAGATAAGCTAACTTGGCCAGCTGAGCTCAACATTATGTCCCCTCATCTTGAAATGAATTTGTAAAATTAACATTAAGAGGGGAATTTAATTGTCTTAATATCAGGAACTGAGAACATCTCCAATACTAGTCCCTAAAGACAAACTATTGAAGTCATGATGACAAATACCAACAGAGCTTGAACAAAACAAAACCAGTATTACCTCATTTTACTACTACACAACTGACACACATAGAACATTTGTAATAATATATGTCACTACAATATTCATATTAAATACATTCTGTACATAACTTGTAATTTAAATTGATTGTGATTCCTGATTCCCTTGTAGTTGAATCAGGACACATATTCATTCATGCCAGTAAGGAATACATATTGTTATTTGAAAGTTATCAGTGCCTCCTTTAAGATATTCTCATAGAGTGTTATATGTATGTGAGTGTCACAGTGTTGTCAAGAGTAGTGGATTAAATTAAATTGTTTATCTGTCTGTTGTTGTGACTTACACTTCACCATACTCATACCCTAGACACATAACGTAGCATCACACTATTCCAGAAAAATTCTGACTGAGATATATAGATATGTGGTAGCAAGTAAGGTTATCTATAATACACTACTCTTAATAGATATAGATACCTTCACAGCTGATCTCAGTCAGTACACTAAGTCCCCTAAAAATATTTATAACATCCCACTTCACCACATATATTGGGGTCTCGCTCTTGGGATTTTGAATCTTTCCCTATTAAAAATATTGGGGGTAATTCACTTCAGGGAATATAAGAATTAAAAGGTATCCTTGGGTGGAATTAAATAAGGTTGAGCTCACGGTGCCTGTGTTGTCCATTAGATATATAGTTAGAAATTGAATTGTTGGATAGACATTATAAAAATTTACCTGATAGACAATGGCGGACCTGGCCAAATTTCGATCTGCTGCGGTTCAGACTGCAAAAGAGTTAGGATTAGATGGGCAAGTTATGGTTGCCTATGTCACAACGGAATGTGACAAATTTATTGAACGCGAAGAAAGAAGATTAGAAAAAGAAGCCGAAAGAAGGTTAGAGGTGATCAGGAAAATTATGACATGCTAAAGCAGGCTCTTTTGTTAAGGTATGAAAAGAATGCAGAGTTTTACAGGAAAAAATTTAGGAATGCTAAACTACTGTCAGGTGAAACCTATCACCAGTTCTCTGCACGAATCGAGACATACTTGGAGAAATGGACTTCTCTGGGGAAAACCCAAGATCTTAAGGAAATGGTCCTTATAGAGCAACTAAGAGAGTCCATGGCTCCAGACCTGAGAAAGTTTCTCATGGAACAAGGTGCAGAGAGGCTGGGTGAGTTGCTAAATGTTGCTGAAAGGTATCAAGCAGCTCAAGCAGAGGTAACAGGTAATAAAAAGAAACAGGTGGATAACTTTAGGGCACCACAGAACTTTAATAAATTTGATCCTAGGGATCAAAATAAAAGTAAGCACCAATTTGATAGGCCACGGTATGACAATAAAAATAAATTCCCACAATTCGATGAAAGGAAATATGATGAAAGAAAATCTTTCAACCAAGGAAAAAGGTGGTGTAAAAATTGTAAGATGAACAATCATGACACTGACCATTGTAGAAGGAAACCTCCTCATTTTGCTGCTATGACATCGGGGAAAAAGGAAAAGAAGGGCAAACCTGAAGAATTACAGGAACCATACCACCCCCCAGTGTGTGAAGATGTCATTTGTAATGGTGTCACTATAAGATGTTTATATGATACCGGTTTAGATTACGATTCCGTTGTGAGTTCTCACCTGGTGCAGGCCGATCAATACACCACAGAAACAGTGGAGATTCAAACTGCAACCAAGGATGTAGCTACCATGACACTTCCCGTCGCCCGAATAAAAGTGAAAACGCGATATGTGGAAGGAATCATAAAAGCAGCAGTGATAAATGAGCCAATCTACCCTCTAATATTGGGGTGTAGATATGTCTTCTTGGGGAATCCCAAGAGACCTGTGATATTGGCAACAGTGCAGACCAGATCACAGACAAAGAAGGAGGAGGATAATCCAATAAATACTCACCCAGATGAGATGAGGAAGGCACAGGCTGAGGACCAAACACTCAAGCCATGTTTCAAGAAGTTGCCCAAATCTCATACACCTCCAGGCAAGGGAGAGTTTTATATGAAAAACAAGTTGATGTATAGGAAGACTGGAGCTAGATCCAAAGGTCACGGACAGCTGGTTCTTCCAAAAAGATACAGGACAGAATTAATAAGGAGCCTACATGTGAAACCAGATGGGGACCATGAGAAGATAGGTACCATCATTCAAAAGGTGGCTCACAATTATTATTGGCCCAAAGCAAGATGGGACATTGAGAATTTTGTAGAAAGGTGTAGCATAGCACATGAGGGAACACCCACAGGTGGGAACATGGATCAGGACCTGGACACGCACCGGGGAAAAATTAGGCCTGATAATAAAAAGAAAAATAGATTTGATAAAGTGGACCAAATGGAATGGGAAGCCCCTTTTCACGGACAAGCTTCACTTAACTGTTTTACAATGGCCACTATGCGGAGAGTGCAAAAAGATGTCTTACCCCAGGATAAGCCGAAAATCCCTCAATCGGACTTAAACAAACTGGAGGAAGAAGATGTAGAGAGGAAATCTCTCATCAAGAATTTTAAGTGGGGAGAAAGCCCCAAAAGAATTGGTAGCGGTCGTTTTGTGAATGATAATTCTGGGAGGAAAAATCATCACTATAAAGCTTCGAGTGGAAGAGACCATACCGGTGCATGGACAAATAGGTCCACACAATTAAAGGTCCATATGTAGATTTGTTAAGAACGTGGACTGATGAAAAGGCAGAGGAAAACATTACATCTTCATACCAATATGTGAATGAGCTGACCACTCGTTTAAAAACTGGCTGGAAACTTGCCAATGAAAATTTGAAACAAGCCAGGAAGAAACATGCTGCCTATTATAACAGGAAGGCGAAAGACAGAGATTTGGCTGTGGGAGAGAAGGTACTGCTTCTTTTGCCTGGGAGTCAGAATAAGTTACAAATTGGATGGCAGGGTCCATATACAGTTCTAGAGAAGGTGTCTAGAACAAATTATAAGATAGATAAGAAGGGGAAAGAAAAAATCTATCATGTGAATCTCCTGAAGAAATATTTGGAAAGAGAACATCAGGAAGAGACACACTTGTTGACCTTGTCCATCGCCATGGAGATGAAAAAGGAACCACTTTCATCATTTGAATATCCATTACACCCCTGTGAGACAGCAGCACAGGTGAAAATCAGTACACATTTAACGAAAACTCAGAAAGAGAGAGTGCAACAGGTTCTAAATAATCATGCAGAGGTGTTAACAGACCGACCAGGGCATACAAACCTATTGGAATATGATATGAAACTAATAGACTCCACACCTGTCTGTATGAAACCATATTCTATTCCGTTTGCAGTGAAGGAAAGATTCCATTAAAGGCACTCTACTTGTGCAGTACAATTTCAAGGAGCTTTCATGCTCTGATTTCTAAGCATATTTAAAACGTTGCCCAACTTTGTTGAAGAAGATTTTATCATCAGATAAATATAAGTAGCCTCAAAATCAATGTGATTTTATTAGCTTATTGTTTGAATGTAAAATACTAATATGTTTCAGGGTCTTGTAGTTGTTTAACAAAGGTGTCCTACTTTTTGTCCTACTTAAAAAAAAAGTGTCCTCCATTGTCCTCTTTTTTATGACCAAAAAATGGCATTTTTCCTCATTTTTGTGTTGAACAATAAGGCCACCCTAACGTAGAGTGAATTAGTTATAACAATTCGATGGCTTGGATATTTGTGCCAAGATAGCGGCCACATAGAGTCAGGAAAAGTAACATACCCCGGAGTTGTCCGGTAACTATCTTAATAACCCGAACCTTAACCAGTAGTAATAACCATAACATGAGAACTATAAGAAGGAAGCAAAGGACATAAGCAGTAATAACACCCAAAGAGACAATAGACACAAGACAGCGCAATTCTGAATACATGATTGTACAGGAGCTAATATATTGTTAAAGAGGGAAGAGTCGGCCGGACGCAGATTGTTGCACATGGCAGCGGCCGTATGGCCTACTTTTTACGATTTCCAATTGCCGATTGATTTGTATCTTGTACTCGGAACCTACTATTTGTTCCTTTATCCTTGAAGGCCAGGCATCTAATCTCACTACCCAGGGGAGAGTATGACATGATTGGGACCTAGTTCTGAAAACAATTCCATCAAAATCATTCCTTGTACTGGAAACCAAACCTTGTTCCTTTATAAGCAGGGGCGGACGCCGTACCACAATAAACAATCCAAAGAAAGAATTGCTTATTGCAATTTTAGACACTGTACGTCAAATCATCATTGACAATGTCATAAATCAGCTGGAGTTAAGGACGACCACTCTATCGGTAGACACAAGAGGAAACAAAAAAACACACATGGCTCTTCATTTCAGGTAGTAGTACTTTTAACGACACGTCGGCACACTAGCAATAATAGATATAGAGGTAAAATCATTACACTTAGAATATATAAATAAATAAGTATACGAACTGAGTAAGCAGCAACACTCGAATAAACCTGCGACGTGACTGCCAGACAGCCAGCTAGTGGTCCTTCACAGAAAAAGACTTTTTTCTGGCTAATAAAAGTTCCCGTAACCCCCCCCCCCCCTACCCCCCTTCCCCCCCAATTTTCTCCCCCCTTTTCTCTGCTCCCCCCCCCCCCCCCCCCCCCCCCTTAATTAAAAAAAAATAAGGACAGAGATAACAGTCCTTATGTCAAAAATAGCCCACTTACGACCAAGAGATCACACCTCTTGTCAGGTGTTGACAGAATGTTGAATCTTAGACGAATGTGAAACAAACAAATTAAACTTAACCACGTGATACTTTAAACAGCAGAGAAAAAATAAATTTAGGGGAATACAATCTATTTACTCTCAAAGAGGAACAATTTAACTATTAAACAAAAAATCAAACTAAAATGCAGGTGTTCATTATTTATTTTATTTCGTCAATTAATTTTACAAAATTAAGTTAGGCATAATATATTCTCTTTTTTGATTAGCACTTGTGGTAAATTGTTGAAAAGTGTTTTGTTTCCCATGTTTATAATAAAAGTACTTGAAATAATAAGAAGTTTGATACACATGTTAAAGTAGTCAACTCTTATAACCTCTGCCACTTACAATTATAGTGTAAAATAACCGCATGTTGGAGATGAGCACAACAAAATGTGTTATTGGCGCCAAATAGCACACTACAACAATCTTTTAAACACTTGTTCTTACTTGGTCGTTCCTCTTCTGCCCTGGAGGCTAGAGTAGATAGGAGGTCTTGCGTCCGCCCTCTAATTCTAAAGGTACCGGGTTCAAACCCAATACAGGGAATATTTTGGATGGAATTTTTTCAGAACCTGTGGATACAATAATGATATACTCCTACCCGATCCCCTGATTAGTGAGATATGATGTTTAGCCTTCTCGGATATGTTATCCTGTGACCTGTGTTTCTTTTGGTCTGGTTCCAGTCCAGTCTTCGGTCCCTCAGGGATTATCTAATGTTGTCCCCCCAGCGAACTCTGGGTATTCCTGGAGATCTTGATCCCTTGCTATTGGTTTCTCTTGTGTGACCGTGGTAGTCACGAAAATAATAATAATTTTTGTAGTGGTTTTCTCGTTTGTTGTTGCGTTCTGTCGTAAATTTTTAAAGATAGGTCAGAAGATATTTATGGTCCAGTCTGAGGGGAGGTGATAGTGGTAAATAAGTGAAAATAAAGGTGTAAGAAATAGATTTTCAAGAGGGAATAGTGTAAGAGGAAGATCTAATTTACTGTTTACAGGCCTCGGGTTTCCCTTCCTTATGTGTTATAATAATAATAGTTGCCCATCGCTAGCGAAGATGGCGACAGCTTCAGACTTGAGTTGTTGTCGTGTGGTGAGTACTGGGGCAACTACAACAGTAGTTTTTGCCAGGAATAGTCTATGAGATATTAGATATAAGGTCTCTAGAAATTGGCTCGTTAAGAAAGAAAAAGACCTATTCGAGATAGGGACAAGAAGACAGGAATGCGAATGCTTTCCACTAGACAGTGTTTTCTAATTAATTATGGAAAGAGTTCTGTTTCCCCACGACCTTAGCTTCTGCCCTTAGATCCCGTAAAGAAAAAGCCCCCAACCTCATCTGAGTAGAGAAAGGTTCCTATAGGTGAATATGTAACACCGACAGCACGAATGATACATTAACAAACTAGATAATGATCAAACGATCGTTGGGTTTATTAATGAAATATCCACACGTATAGGGTTAGTAATGGTTAGAACGTGATGATGGTGAAAGACGATTCACACAAAACACACAGATGAGATAATAAAATTGCAGTTAATTAAGTAATAGTTAATTAAGAATGAACTGGTGTAAAGTGAAATGATGATGATGTGATATGATACGTGTTACCAAAATGGTGAGTACTCTACACAGTCCATGTTTCTCTAAATGCTTCGCATTGATATGACGATTCACATGTATGCATACAATGTCCCAAGTTGTTATACGTTATGTCGAGTGGGGTATCTCTAAGCCGAGGACGTTCTGATGAATACTGTTGTCGTACGGAGAACGCTGACGAGATATCTATGTATATTCCTTCACTGTTTGAGTATATCTCTGTAGTGTGGATCAACAGTTAATAGTTGTCACATGAACAAAAAGTATGTTGTCTAATCTCCCAAGGGTACTGGCCAGACTGGATATCTTCACGAATCGGTAGTGATATGTAGACTCATAACCTTGCATATGTAGTCGTGATTCATAACATATATATATAGTCTGCTTCATAGAATGCGCTTAAGAGGGTGTTGCACTTGCTATAAATATGCGATTCCTCTTTTGAGCTCTTTTGCTTGACTTCAGATAATAATGATCTTTCGAGTGATTTGAATTTATGATGACTCTGTATTGAACTTGTGAGCAAGCAGTATATGGTGACGAAAAATGCTACGTCCACCTTCTGACTTGTGGGTGAGACAATATTCCTTTTTAATTGAGGAATGAAAGATGTCCTAGGGCGAATTCTGCTAGCCAAATGTCCGTTTTTGATAACTTATTTCTGGTTAGACGTCAGACACGTTGCGTGTAGACTCAGACTTCTGATGAACTGAAGACACACAAAAGTCTTCGTAAGTTTTTCACATTTAACATCTCTGGTTGACTTTCAAATTTTCAAAAAGGATGACAATCGACAGTGTGGAAACCATAGAGGCATATCCCTTCTCAGTGTCCCTGGTAAAATCTACTCTAGAATCCTAGAGCAGAGACTCCGACGCCTAGCTGAGCCACAATTGGATGAAGTCCAGTGCGGATTCCGAGCAAACCGAAGTACTCAAGACCTAATCTTCACACTCAGACTGCTGAGTGAAAAGGCCCTTGAGTATAAGAGTGAGATGCATCTTTGTTTCATAGATCTGGAAAAGGCGTTTGACAGGGTCCCCTGGAGCAAACTTTGGGACTGTTTGGCAAGGAAGAATATTCCAGCACCTCTGATTCATGCTATACAGAGCTTCTACAAGTCTTGCAGAAATTATGTGAGGACAGCAAACCATAAGTCGGAAGAGTTCAGGACCACCACTGGTGTAAGACAAGGTGATATCCTATCACCTTACCTCTTCATACTCCTTATGGACGATGTCATCAAGGCATGTAAGGAGAGAACAAGAAAGTATTCAGTGGGGTACTGGAAGATGAGACAGGTCTATATTTCGGAGCTGGCATTTGCTGATGATGTTGCCCTGATTGCTAAAACAGAGGCACATCTCCAATCCAACCTGCAAGTCCGGAAGGAAGAGCTGGAGAAGAGAGGGATGGTCATAAGCAGCTCTAAAACAAAATCCATGGTGATATCACGAGAAGAAAGAAAACATCAGATTAAGCTGGGAGAACAGGTCCTGGAGCAGGTCGACCACTTTAAATACCTCGGAGCTATTATAGACCGAAAGGGAGGAATCAAAGAAGAGTTGGCCACTCGAAAAGCAGCAGCTGAGAGACTTTATCAGGCCATAAATCGAGGATTCCTCAGCAAGAGAGAGGTTGGTAAGAAAACGAAGATGGCTGTATACCGCTCCACCTATGTCCCAGTCTTGACATATGGATGCGAGTCAGGGGCAATGACTACAACCCATAAAAGCCAGATCCAAACCTCAGAAATGAGGTATCTGAGGAAAGTGGTTGAAGTAACAAGAAGAGACATGGTACGCAACCAGACGATACGTCAAGGCTTTAAATCCTACCCCCTGCAGACCCAAGTAGAAAAGTCCCAACTAAGATGGTTTGGCCATGTCTGCAGAATGGGAGAAGATCGGATACCACGACAAGCATGGGAAACAAAGAGCCAAGGATCCAGACCCCAAGGACGACCCAGAGTCCGCTGGGAGGACAGCATTAGACAATCTTTGAAGGATCGAGGACTAGAATGGAACCAGGCCAGAAGGAAGACAGATGATAGGATAGTCTGGCGCTCTCTCTTTCAAACCTCTACACCTCACGGTAGAAGGGGAACGACTAAGTAAGTAAGTAAGTAAGTAAGGTTGACTTTCATTTAAACTACTGCTCATAATTCATCTCTCTCTCTGAGTTCAATTCTAATGATGTTAAATATCTTGTGCATGAGAGTGTTTGCGCATGGGAGACTGTGATGATGATGAACTATTAATTACCTCCTATCATCCTATCATCTTCTAGGAAAATCTTCTGATGAACTTCTTTTCCCTTCGCAAATCCTTTAAGAACACAATTAATCACAGAACTGAATTATCATCCACTCTGAATAAACGTGTGTTAGGCTATGCGTTTTTAGGTTTAATCTCTTCATCACTATGTAAAAACTGGACTCCTTCCTAGAACAAGCTACGCAGTAGATTATATTTCTGCCAGTCCAATATGGGTTTCTTGTACAGCTCCGCCCATACCAACCAATCCTTATTGGCCCGTCTCGGCACTCACTCACAGCTTCGCTCTTGCCCCCTGCCAGGCCAATCGGGGGTGTAGTTTGACATATGATTGTTTATTGTTCACCTGGCCACGGTGGGCGGGCGTCCAATGTGGTAAACCAACGCTTGTCTGAACCACGGCCGACCAAAAGATAACACCATTACAGCATGAGACGTTTTTCCCTGGCCAATCTGGGCGTCCAGTGTGGTGTCACAGAAATTACAGCATGCCCAGATGTTTGATTAGGATGACCAGATGTGTTTTTACCAGATTTATCACGATGCAAATGTGGGCTTTCAAACGATAATATCAGGCATGGGGACTCAATCAAAGGACTTTTATTTCCCCCGATGAAAGAACAAATGTGGTTCTTTAGATATACTCGTGGTCGCGAGTAATAGCAAATGTGGGTCGCAAATATGGGATGAAAGAGCAAATGTCGGAGAAAAAGCAATAAATAAATGAAAATGTAGGAAAAGATGGAGCAAAAAGGCCTTTGCGCTCGTTTATCACAGTTGTTGACATAATCTGTGCCGTGATTCATGTGACTAATTAATCCTATTTTGGCCCTACAGGCCCTGCCCGACATACGGGGCACACATGGTTAGAGTCGATAGTAGTGTTGCTGTGCATTCTGGCCTTTCTTGTGCAGCACGCTTGCCTTCTGCCTTATCAGCTAAATTCTGTTCTGCAATTCGAGCACCTTGAGTGAGTAATGTTTGTCCGCCAGGCACAGCGATCCTGTGCGATAGTCTCCCAGTGGAGGAGACATCAATTTTGAAGCTGCTCAACGATGCTTTCAGTGTGTCTTTGAAGCGTTTCTTTTGTCCCCCTGCTGTTTATGCTTACCCGTGGAGAGTTCGCTGTACGTCAGCTGTTTTGGCATGTGTTTTTCGGGTATGCGAACAACATGTCCGGCCCATCTAGTTTGGGCCCTCTGCAGCAATGTGTAGATGTTTGAGATATGTGCTTTGTTGAGGACCTCAGAATTAGATACTCTATCATGCCACTTGATCCTGAGGATCCTGCGAAGACAGCTCATGTTAAAATGATTAAGCTTCTTGGCATGTCTGCTATTACACTGGTCCCGATGTTTCACAGGCATACAGGAGGAGAGTAGTGAAATGCACTATTTGCATGTATATACTTTTATCTTGGTGGGGCGGCACTAATTCCCTTGTCGATCCAAGAACATTTACTCTTAGTCTTCCGAAAGCTGCATTTGCCTTTGTAACAATATCTGGTTGTTGAAACCTCGGGGAGTCGAGATATTCGCATCTTTTGGTATGGGCTAAGGATGTACTGCCTAGATAAGTGAAGCTCTGTCACCACTCACTTGGAGACGTTGGTTCTTTTACTGTGATATTTGGTTACATCAGTAAGGTTTCCAGGAGCAGGTTGCAACATTACTTCAGATTTCTTCGTACTGAAGTTAGGTAAGGCCAAAGTCATCACACGCTACAGAAAGCCTCCTCATATTGTTCTGCATGTCCAGTTCTGTGCAGGTGTTGAGGGCGCACAGTCGTCCGCAAAGACGAGGTCAGAGATCATTGTTTCATTCACCTTATCGTAAAGGACTGTAATTCGTCTCAAAATTGAACAGATTCCCAATCTGTTCCTGTATCTGATGTGTTATGCCGTCGCTACTGTCATGCGTAAACGCTTAGACAGCATGGCAGCACAATATCATACTGAATAGTGTCGGGGCGAGCACAACAACCCTGTTTGACACCATTTGTGACGGGAAAGGGTTCAGAAGGTTCTCCATCATTCAATACGTGAGCCATCATACCTTCATTGAAAAACTGGCGGACAATTGAGCATGAACTTATCGGGACAGCCGAATTTCGCCATAATTTTTCCATAGTCCGTCCCTATTGACAGTGTCAAAGGCCTTGGTCGGGTCAAGTCAATAAATGTTGTGTATAGGTCACTGTGTGCTGTTACTGGCATTTCTCCTGAAGTTGGCGAGCAGCAAATATCATATCGACGGTCCCGCGGCCTGCTCGGAAACCACACTGACTCTCTGGAAGTAAGTCCTGCGATTCGAGATGAACAGACAAGCGATTGAGCAGGACTCGAGCCAGGATTATATTCCGCAATAGATAATAGGGAGATTCCCCTATGGTTGTCACATGATTTGATGATTTCCCTTTCGCTTGTATATGTGAACGATGGTGGCATCTTTTAATTCCTGTGGTATCTGTTCTTCATCCCATACTGAGTGGAAGAGGTTTTTGTTAGTCTCTGCAGCAGCATGCTGCCTCCAGCTTTATAAATCTCAGCAGGAATAGCATCTGATCCAGGGGCTTTGCCGCTGGACAGTAGACTGGCTGCTTTCTTGACCACTTCTTCCATGCTGGGTGGAAGGTCAAGTCTGACATTGAACTGTAACTTGCGGTATACTTGCAATGGCCTGGTCGTTGACGGTTGATGGATAATTTAAGATGGCGTTGAAGTGTTGTGCCCAGCGTTCCAAAATCTGCGTTTTATCAGTGAGCAATGCCATGACCATCAGCATTTAGGACCGGTGATGATTGATTCGATTGAGGGCCATAAAAACTTGCTTTCAGTGGCATCATAAAAGCGCTTTGAGTCATTTATGTTTGCACACCTCTGTATCTCGTCTGCTTTATTGCTGAGCCATTGCATCATGCATCTTCCTGAGCTTATTCTGGGACAACTTTGCGTATGTTGGTAAAGGGCTGCCTTTTTGGATGTTGAGGAAGGGTTGCTTTGATAGTCTCTGTGCAAGCGATATTTTTCAAACCAGCAGTGTTTTAATATTTTCATCATTCTCATCAAACCAGTCAGGGTTACTTGCGTGTTGTATAATCCCAAGCTCTCAGAGGCTACAGAGTACACAATGTGCTTTAAAGTGTGGGCCCATTTTTCCTCTATAGTGGTTTTGACCGAGCTCAACGTCCCTCAGACGGCAGGTGTCCAAGTCCCTTGAGAAGCTCTCTGCGGTTGCTTCGCTTTTTAAGTTTTGTGACGTTGAGCATCTTCATGGTTTTCTGACTCTGGTGTCTTCGCTTTGGGCTGTATGTTAAGGTTGAGTTTTGATACAATCAGCCTGTGGTCAAGTCCAGCATTCGGCACTACCACACATGGCCTTGGTCACTCTCACGTACACGTCTGTCGCTCCTTCTCGTGATGACATAATCACTGATGAGATGCCATACTGTTTGGATCGGGGGTGCATCCATGTTGTTTTATTTCGAGTGGGTAGGCGAAACATGGTGTTTGTGATGGACAAATCATGTGTGGCACACAGGCTGAGTAATAGGAGACCATTACTATTACATTTGCCTATGCCATGTTTTCCAAGTATTCCTTCCCAGGTGTTGTGGTCAGTGCCTACTCTGGCATTGAAGTTGCCGAGAATAATAAGTTTCTCAGATTTAGGAACTGATAAGATGATTGAGTTAAGTTAGTCATAGAACTTTTCTGTTGGTTCGTCGGGGTTTGTCATCGTTGGCGCACATGCCCTGATCAGTGCGGCAGTTCTGTTGCTTCCTAGTGGGACATGAAGGGTCATTTGGCGGTCGTTAATGCCCTTAGGAGGTTTGACAAGTTTTCGTACGATATGAGATTTAATGGCGAATCCAACACCAGCCTCACGCCGTTCCTTGCTGTCCCGGCCACTCCAATAAAATGTGTAGCCACCTCTAATTTCAGTAATCTGACCTTCTTTTGGTAGTCGCGTCTCACTTAGGGCTGCTATTTCGACATTATAGATGCCAGTTCTTTGGCCACAAGTGCAGTCCGTCTTTCAGGTCTGTCGGCCAAGGTATTGTCGAGTAGTGTTCGCACGTTCCACGTGCCGAAGGTAAGCACCTTCATTTTTTTCTTACTTTTTGTTCGAACGCATGATTGGGATACCCTCCAGCCGCGTCAAGCTGGTCAGAGTAGGTTGAAGCAGGCTATGTTCAGGGCACCTTTTCTAGCCCCTTCCTCATGCCATGGAGGTGAGAGGGACAAAGTGTGATCATTAATGAGGGCCACTGCTCAGTCGCTCAGGGAAGGGGCTGCCGGATCTCGCCGCTGCTTCAAAGTTCCAGCGAGAAACGACCCCTATGGCCTGAGCCGCCTGTGTGCAAGATTTGTGGCTGCAGCTTGAGTGTATCCACACACTTTTTGTGGGCTGGTTCGCCACTCCCCCATCGCCACAGGTCTTTGAGTATAGTGTCTGCATGTATCTGTCTGAAGCTGTGACTTGCGCTGTAATTGGATTAAAGTGAGGAAGAGTTGCGCTAATCGTCATCCTCACTCTCTCGTCCGGAGTTATCTGTTTCAGTGGCAAGATATTATCGAGACGACTGGAGACAACACAGGATGCAGTGGATGACCAGGGCGTTCTACGTGCCTCGCCGTGCTCCTTACGCTCCACAGCGCGTTGCTGGTAATCGCCGTCATGCCCGTTAAACCAATAGATGGTTTCTTCCGCGCAGTCTATCGAATCCAGTCTTCGCATGCATGGGTAGGCAGACCCTAAGTCATCGAAGGTTTATAACCAGTCGGCTACCCTCACCTAGTTTAGCCGGCCTGTCAAAGCCGTTGCCCGGGGGGTGGCCGCTGTCGCATGCTGACAGCTACGAAGAGCCACAGGTGACAGCTGGATGCCAGGTTTGGACCAAAGGTGGCCGAGCTGCCCTGAAAAGGGCATGACAGCTCCTTCACCAGAGGTACTACCAATACCTGACATCCCCCCCCCCCCTCCCCGGTATAATACACGGTGGTATTCAGTCACTTTTTCTTTTCAAACTCCTCATTGACGAAGTCATCAAATCATGTGTGGAGATGACAAGAAAGTATTCATTGGGGTACTGGAAGATGAGACAAATCTGTATTTCAGAGCTGACATTTGCTGATGATGTTACTCTGATTGCTAAATCAGAGGCACATCTCCAATCCAATTTCTGAGTCTGGAAGGAAGAACTGGAGAAGAGAGCGATTGTTATCAGCGGTTCCAAATAAAAAACAATCGTGATTTCACAAGATGGAAAAAAGCATCATATTATGTTTGGATAGACCAAATACTGGAGCAGGTCAACAACTTTAAATACCCTTGATATATCATAGAATCGAAGAGAGGCATCAAAGAAGAGTTGGCTACCCGAAGAGAGTAAGCTGGAAAACCATTTAAGGCAATAAATCGAGGACTCCTCCTTAGCAAAAATAGATATTGGAAAGAGAAAAAAGGTCGCTGTAAACAGCTCCACCTATGTCCCAATCGTGACATATGGATACGAGTTATGGGAATGGCTAAAACCACAATCCAGCTTCCAAACTCAAACATGTGTCTGAAGAAGGTGATTGATGTAACAAGAAGAGACATGGTCCTCAACCAAACGATTCGACAGGGCATCAAAAACCCGGCCCTTGCAGACCCCAGTACGACAGTCCAACTTAAGATAGCCTGGCCATATATGCAGAATGGAAGAAAGGTCCGGCTACCGCGACAAATATGAGGAACCAAGAGCCAGGGATTCAGACCTCCGTGACGACCCAGAGTTTGATGGGAGAACAATGCTTGACAATACATGAATGACCGAGGACTAGATTAGAACCAGGCCAGGAGGAAGACCGCCGATAAGACAGTATGACGTTCTTTCTAGCAAACCTCTACACCCCAGGGTAGAAGAGGAACGATTAAGTAAGTTTTTCTTTCCGTATTTTTTTTTTTAAGGTTTCTCCTTGGTTCATAGCCAGTGTGTCTAGATAAGTTTGACTACATCCAATGAATGTAAAATAGGAATGTATAAGAGTGAAATGACTGCAGGAGAAATAGTGATTTCATCAATACATGAAGCAGAAAAAGCTCGCTGTAATTCTAGCTCGTCATATTGTGAGGAGTTACTGGCTCGTGTAATACCATGTCTGTGTATTACTATATTTTAGTTAGGGGAGATAACGATTGTCTGTTCAATGGAAATAATTTTATTAATAAAAACTTAACATATGTTTTAACAATTGTCCATCTGTTTTTAAATCTGCCTAATTATGCTTTTTATTTTTATGTCACAATTAATTATAAACTAGGTTCTTTAAGAATACTGGCACTTACTATAAAACTTTGGGTTTTCAAATGTAGCATTTAATACGCAGATTAAAGAGCTGGACCTGATACATAATTTTAAGAGCGAACACTTACGTGTGCTGTATCCTTTTAATGGTAATATTCGCATCAAGCAGTATCAAAAACAAAAATGTTTCTTGTCGCAGAAGAACGCTCTTCATCAATCTAAAGAATATTTTTTATTACAAAACATCCCAAACAAATAAACCTACAAGCTGCTCTTTCAATTGCGCACCTAGATACATATTAGACTGGCGTGTCGGCAGTTACAGACATGAGCACGATTAATGAAGTTTCTGTTTAGATGTACAATGAATTTTTTTACGTGCTTTTCGTAATTTCTACGAGTGCTTGAAATAACCAAGAGATGTTTAAAAACTCATTAGTAATACAGGCCTAAGGGTCTTTTATATTTGGACATGCGCCCCAATATAACCGACTAGGTTGAACGGTACGCGCCTCGCCAAAACGAGGCAAAAGTTTTACATTAAAAAAAAAAGAGATGTTTAAACCGTCAACCCATTAGCTTTATTGCTTCACATAAGTTGTGCTGTTCTAACATGTAGAAGTTGATTTCTCGACTTACATAATTAAGATAGTGGTCAACATTAGGGTCGACACCGGAGACACCTTTTATTATGGTGACAGGGTCTCGTACAAGCAGATTATCGTATTCATTTACGTACGGTAACCTAACAAGATCTGCTGGAACTGGAGTGAATGGTCTACCTTACTCTACAAACCCGATGGTTTATAAGAAATTGAGAGGAATATCTATAGCATTATTTTTATCTTCAGAAATATGTTAAACCTCACCGTAATACTTTAACTCCTCACTATGACTACAACTTAAATTATGTTACAGACATATATTTACACCACTGGGACATATTAGGACCATGCATACGTCTATGTTTTTCGAAAATCACAAAGTTAAAGGGAATATCTGTATTTACTTGTGTCAACCTGACCACACAGTATTTACGTATGTGAACATGTGATTGTGAGTACTGACATACATGATACGACACTTGAGCATTGACAAATGAGTTCGTAAAATCTATAAAAATAAAAGGTGTGAGAAATATCCTGGGAACGTTGTACATGATCGTGTAACAAATGAACAGATAAGACACACAAATAACAAGCTGTCTGTGGTAAATGCATGGTCACATGATGCGGGACAAGTTAAAACAAGTGACGCTGTCTTTAATGTTGCTCACAACAGTTCAGTCTATTTCGGGAGATTTAGAACATTTTCTCCACATTCAACATTATTGTTTTATTCCCCCCTCCCCACCCCCCACCCCCGCCTCTTTTTTATGTCACTTCCGTCATAACTTTTTTTTATTGCTACTGTATATATATATATATATATACATATATATATATATATATATATATATATATATAATTATATATATATAAATATATATATATATATATATATATATATATATATATATATATATATATATATATATATATACTGAAGCACATTAAAAACGCACCACCTGTATAATCCAGGAACAGAGTGTGAAATGTAAATATAAGTGTTTACAAGTTTACATATTTTTAATCTTTATCCATTTTCTTATGAATCCATGCTGGTCATTAATTTGTACATTTGATTGTTATGAAATTCATTGCATTCTGTGCAGGCAAGGGAGATAACCAAAAATGCAACCAATAAAAAATGTATTCACACTATCCTCAGTATCTGGTATGTCCAACGTGTGCTTGCAAACAAGCTTGGCAGCGGCTCCGCATGGAACGCACAAGTCTCTGTAGGAAATTCCGGGGAATAAAGTCCCATTCTCGTGTAAGAGCAGCTTCGAGCTGTTGCTGATTAGCTGGAGAACCTTGCCTGTAGACTTTGCGTCCAAGCTTGTCCCACAGATGTTCTATAGGGACATGTCTGGTGATAGGGCAGGATAATCAATCGTCACAATGCTCTGCTGCTGTAGATATTGCTGCGTAATGCACGCGGTGTGCGCACCTGCGTTATCTTGCTGAAGAAGCTGCAAGTCTGGATAATTTGTGAACGCAGGAGCAACCAATGCATTCAGAACCTCATCTCGATATGTCACAGCATTAACATTTCCACGGAAGACGTGAAGAGGCAAGCGATGGTGAAAACTGAATCCTCCCCAAATGTGAATACTGCCACCTCCAAATCGGTTGTGCTGACGAACACAGCAATCTGCAAAGCGCTCTCCACACCGTCGCCAGATCCGCATACGTCCATCAGCAAAGGATATGTTGAATCTGCTCTCGTCTGTGAATAGGACAGCATTCCACTGCAGTCTAGTCCATCTGACATGTTGTTCTGCCCATTACAGTCGCTGCTGACGATGTCTGTGAGTCAAGTTTGGCCCAACATAAGGTCGTCTTGCAGTAAGGCCTGTATCTCTGAGTCGTCGTATGACTATCATTCGAGAGGCTTGCCCACGTCTACTCACTATTGCTCTTGCGGGTTGACTTACCGGGACTGAGCGATTCCGTATGTGACTCAGCACAATATGACGATCTTGCGCATAGGTAGTAACTCCTGGTTGGCCACTCCGAAGTCTATCCCGGGCACTGCCATTGGTTCCGTAACGTTCATTAAGAAGTACAATAGATCTGTGGTGGCAATTCATCCTTCTGGCAATGGCCCGCGAGCTCATTCCGGTCTCCAACATACCAATGGCTCGTTGGAGGTCGTTTTCAGATAGTCGTGGCATTTCAAGCACATGTACTGGGTGTTTTGTCTCAACGGCCTTTTTATACCGAGTATACTGCCACAACGCGTACACATTTTCAGGATCATAGCTGTTGGGAATCGTGGTGACCCGGTGAGCGATAATCATTTATCGACTAATCTGTCTGACCGCCTGAGGAAACGGGCCGGTCAAACATTTGACCCCACTGCAAAGCTGTTGATCATGATGACATAAGCCGGTATTGTGATACGATGAAAGAAGACCATTCGGTTTGACCAGACATCTGTCTAACGGAGGCACGCAGAAAAAGGTGATAAACATTGGTGCGCCAGAAGTCTTAGGTAACGATATGACATCACATTGTAAAAGGCCACACAGGTATATTAAATTATTGTTTTTCAAATACGCGTGGGATGGGTAATGATAAAATTCCCAACACAAAAAGTGCTAGCTAGATTGGAGGGTTCGCCAGAATCTACAATGATTTGGTTGGAACTTTCGGCGGAAACACAGCTGGGATTTGAAACTAAGGATTGTTAGATATAATCCAACAAACTCGGAGTCACAGCACACAAACAGACTGCATTGCAGCGGCAACTAAACACCTCCTACAAGCCAGAGGAAAGAGGATTAAGTCCTATCCTCATCAGTTTACCAATTTCAGTGGACCACAACATACTTGAAACAATGAACTTGGTTGCTGCGTGTTATAAATTTCGTGGTAATATAAGGACGCTCCTATAAACTTATGAAGGAGAAAGAAATAACAAACCGTTTACAGCCAAACAAAAGCCTCCATAAGGTGGTGTTGTATTTGTAACAGCTAAAATGTCGTATATCTACAAGTGTGCTGGTCGGTGACACGTTTTTCAGGGTTATTCTGTGAAACAGCCTGTTTCATAAATTGAGTTACATCACTTGTCAGCGCATACAACACTTATTTTGTGTGATGATGATGTATTTATTCAAAATGTTTAAACATTAGCATTGAGAGATTACAGAGCGCATAAGATTTGACAGCTTCAAGATTTGGATCATGGGAAGACTCTTTTTAATTGTTTTATAAAGCACAAAGTTCATCCAAACATTATATTTAAATGTAAAAAAATAGGTAAACGTTTAGAGATGTTTGTAAATCGTTCCCTACACTGGACACCGCTTCTGTTACCGTCGTGTTTGGGGTGTTGTGCTACTGTCGGGCTTACAGTCTATTGCCGACTTATTGTATTATAACGCGAATGTTATTATGGTGAGCTATATGGATAGGCCAATGGTGATAAGACGCACATCATCTGTGACGGTTGGGTCATAAAGTTGACCAACTAGTAAGACAAGTAAGCTGGACCCATGTAGCTCATCAATCACGGTTTATTGAAGACAGGAACATCGACATCATAGACAGTAGATCATCAAAAGGTTATAATGGCAGGCATATGTATGTTGATACAAATAAACATTATCGAAAATGACCGGACTCACTAACCGCCGTCTTCTCAAGGACGGTGGAAGTTCTACGGTTCAATGTTCTTATATTCTTAGTCTTCATTACGAAGATTTGAATAATATGTAGGATGTCTTCCATGAAGATACAATGCGTTACGATCCATACAATGCTCAACAAGGATCTGGACGCGCTAGCGGCCTGCCATAACAAGACGTGACGAAACCCTGCGAAATCTTTCCACGGATAAATAGAGTATCAATCAAGATACATGAATGAGCCAGGTTTGGCTAATGCATATGCTCCACACAGGGAGATGATATAACATATATTTCATCGAGTCTTCCTACGTTTTAGGGGCTAAGACTTATATCAATATTCCTCAAAGACATCTGCCCTTAATAAAGGACTCTATGGATCTGCTCCAACATCATTGCTGTTTGGCAACAAATCGATCACACCAAGTTGCGCTATTTTGTTCAAATATAGTGCACGAAGGCACGCAAATAATTACACATGTTATAACTTTAGATGTGCTCACAAGTGTGTCTATAAAAGACTAGACCGTCAAGTGAGAATCTCAAACACTTAACTCCCACGCAAAAAAGGACTTAACAGTTTACACCGATCCCCGGGGAAAAAAGGCATATTCATTATCGAATATTATACTGAACACAAGAGTGAGGTCAATCAAATTCTATTATATAACAACAGAGAATTATAATACATGTTAAGTCATTATAAAGAAACCAACAATAGTGGGATGGAAGTATGTAAAGAGAATCAAACATCAAATGCAAACAAAAGAAAGGTGACATAGATCAACTATGTACAAAACGGAAACCAAGAAGCGGAAAGTGACATGAGCAAATGAAATGAAATGGAGAATGATGACAAATGGAATGAGTATTGTCAAATAAATCAAAGATAAAACATGTCAACAAATTACATTGACAAGTGTATTGTAACATAGTGATAACCTTTGACCTTTGTGTTATTAACGTTTTCGGTTCTTGTCTCTATAGGGGAGGGAGGGGGAGGGGGGGTACATTTATTGTTATTTTCATATGTATGTAAATCTGATTTTATTTGATCCTTCTTTAGATATTCGATGTTGTCAAGTTTAAATGATAATAAACAACAAAAGAAACATAACTTTGTGTGTTGGTCAGACCCATACCCAGTTAACCGTAGTTTTTCACGTTTGTGTGTCTTGTTGTCACAAAGCTGTGTGTGTGTGTGTGTGTAGTTAAACTTATTTTTATATGTATGAAGAGGGCAAGGTTGTCTTGTACTAAATTATAGTCGTATAGACAGGATGGAATAGAGAAACGTACTCATTCCATAGACATATTTTGTTCCTTAAACTATCACCCGTAAAATCTATTTCTCACGCCTTTTCTTCTCACGTACTTACCAACATCCACTCTACTCAGACAGGGCTAAAATAACTCTCAACCTATCTGTACGACAATTAGTGCCCATTGGTTCTGACAAATATTGCTTGTACTGGCAACCAAACCTCTTAGCCAGTGTAGAATAGAAACCACCAAGTAAGAAAATGTCATTAAAAGTTTATTGGAGTGCGCTATTTGGCGCCAATGAAACATTTTTTTTTCCCTCGCATAAGGTCGCATATTTTTTCCTCGCATGAGGTCGCATTGGCACCCACCCCAAACCCGGCTCTGGTCAAGACCACATGTCATAACACACGAAGACCCAATGACACCATGTGTCATTGTAGTGGTCTTCTATGTTCTCACATAAAGGACCTCATGACATAAATGTCACTACTGGTCCCTGTGTCTAGACACATGATCCTAGCCAAAGGCCAGATATTAGGGCGTTGGGTTTCACAGCGTTATTTGCGCTGTACATCAGCGCCGATGAAACATGTTAGTGTGCACATTTTTTTTTTCCTCGCTTGAGGTCGCATATTATTCCTCGCATGAGATCGCATTGTCCCCGCCCCAAACCCGGCTCTGGTCAAGACCACATGTCCCAACACAAGAAGACACAATGACAAACTGTGTCACTGTAGTGAACCTCTGTGTTCTCACACAAGGGACCTAATGACACATGAATGTCATTGTACCGGTCCCTGTGTCTAGACTTTTTTTTTTTTTTTTTTTCCCTCGCTTGAGGTCGCATATTTTTTCCTCGCATGAGGTCGCATTGTCCCCGTCCCAAACCCGGCTCTGGTCAAGACCACATGTCCCAACACTAGAAGACCCAATGACAAAACTGTGTCACTGTAGTGATCTTCTGTGTTCTCACACAAGAGACCTTTTTTTTTTTTTTTTTTTTTTCCTCGCTTGAGGTCGCATATTTTTTTCCTCGCATGAGGTCGCATTATCCCCGCCCAAACCCGGCCCTGGTCAAGACCACATGTCCCAACACAAGAAGACCCAATGACAACATGTGTCACCGTAATGATCCTCTGTGTTCTCACACAAGAGACCCAATGACACATGAATGTCACTGTACCGGTCCCTGTGTCTAGACACATGATCCCAGCCTTTTTTTTTTCTCGCTTGAGGTCGCATATTTTTTCCTCGCATGAGGTCGCATTGTCCCCGCCCAAACCCGGCTCTGGTCAAGACCACATGTCCCAACACAAGAAGACCCAATGACAACATGTGTCACTGTAGTGATCTTCTGTGTTCTCACACAAAGGACCTAATGACACATGAATGTCACTGTACCGGTCCCTGCGTCTAGACACATGATCCTAGCCAAAGGCCAGATATTAGGGCGCTGTACATCAGCGCCGATGAAACATGTTAGTGTGCACATCTGCGTCCACAGTAAGTAAAGAGAAAGAAGGATCATTATTTTTTTTTTTTTTAATTAATGTGTTTGCTACTTTTCTTTGTAGCACACCTCTTTCAACCATCTACCATGTACATGGAGTTGTTGGTTATATCAGGACGTGTTTCCTTTATTGTAATATGTTTTGTTTGTATTTATTTTATACTATATTATCTCTAGTCGGTATTTTTCCTTTTGTAGTTATAGTTCAACATGGTTTTTAAAAGAAATTCCAAAATATGCTATTTTCTAAGTGAGTATGTTTTTAATTTTCACTGGATGGTTTCTTTGGTTAATCTGTATGTATTTGGGGCGAGTCTTTCACGAGTTTGGACTACTGACTCAAATCCTTATTTGTTTTTTATATGTTAGCTTTAGTTTTTGTAATATAGTGTTTTATTAACTTTTGCATTTCTGAAGGGGTCTTTGTGCCTATGAGATTTTCTACCCTCATTTCTACATTGTGGTTACTACAGTATGTCTTAATGTTTTGCCTCTGTTGGTCATATTTCTTGCAGTCTACCAGAAAGTGTCTAATTGTGTTTGGTTCTTGACACTCTTCACATGTGGGTTCCTCAATCATGAAATATCCAGTTCCAAGCTTGAGCCTCAGCAATTTTTTATTAATTGGTATTTTTAGTTCATCTTTTATTTGACATTTTTTGCTTGGTTTTTTAAGGATTTTATATGAGTGTCTTGCTTTTTTACTTTGGTCCCATGCTGTTATCCACTCTTTAGTTATTGCTTGAGCAATTAAGCTCTTAATTTCAAACTTCCCTAAGCCTACTTCAATTTTGTTATGGCTAGCTCTCCCCCCTTTGGCTTCTTTGTCTGCAAGCTCATTTCCTGCTATCCCCACATGTGATGGTATCCATGTTAGTGTTGCACTGCATCCTATAGTTTGTAGATATGTATTAATCTGTACTATTTCCTCTATAATATCTGGCCTGCTACATTCATTTCTGTTTCTGATAGCTAATACTGATGATAGGGAATCTGTGAGAATGGTTACTTTTTTTGGTGGATTTTCTGCAGCTATTTCTAAAGCTTTTAGGATTGCCACTAATTCTGCTGTAAAGATGGATGTATTACCTGTTACTTTGTATCTTTTATAAATTTTTAATTTTGGTATTGCTATTCCTGCTCCTAGTTGTCCTTCTTCATCTTTTGACCCATCTGTATATATAGTTAGGCTATTATTTATATACCGTTCTATGTACTCTAGTGTTTTACTTTTTGCTGAGATTATGTCGTTAGATTTATTTATGATCTTTGTTAAGTGGGAGTCAGTTTCTGGCACTTTTAATTCCCATGGTGGGATCTTTGCTTTATACAGAGCACTACTGTTTATCGCATTAAACAGGTCTGGGTATTGATCCACTTCATCCATTGTTTTCCACCCTGACGGGTATCTGTTATGGTTTAATGGAATGTGGCATATGTACTGGTTACCCCTATCAAAGGTTTTATGTGCTGGGTGAGTTGGATCTTTTGCCACTGTTGCCCAGTAGCTGAATCTCAGTTCTTTTCTCCTTAGCTCCAGGGGTATAATGCCTAGCGCTACTTCTAGTGCCTCTGCTGATGTTCCCTTTGAGGCACCTGCTATTATTGACAGTGCCTGGTTTTGGACTGTGTCTAGTTTTTTCTTATTGCTTGGGGCAGCTGATGCATAGACAACACTGGCATAGTCAAGTTTGCCCCTAATAAATGATTTATAGAAGGTTAACATGGTCTTATTGCAGGCGCCCCAACCACTTCCTTTCATATATCTTAGCATGTTAATAAGTCCCCTACTGCTTTGCACTAATAGGTCTATGTGTTTGTTCCAGTTTAGTTGCTGGTCTAATACCATACCAAGAAATCTAGTTGATTTTGCTGTGCATACTTTTTGCTCATTAATGCTTATGTCAATTATATTGTTTTTAATTACACGCCCTCTACTGAAGATCATTCCTATGGTTTTGTTAACGTTTAGATTAAATCCCCACTTGTTCATCCAGTCAGATACTTTATCCATTTGCCTTTGTACTGTTTTATAGAGGAATGGGAGATTTCTTCCCGTTCTCCATATCGCAGCGTCATCTGCAAACTGGGATAAGTTGTTTTTTAAGTCTTTAAACTCGTCACCTAGGTCGTTGACCATAATCGTAAAGATAGATGGTGATATTACTGATCCCTGGGGAATTCCATTCTGTTGCTCATACACCTCAGATCTATCATTGTTTATTTGTACCGTGAAGTATCTATCCTGCAGGAAGTTTTCTAGATAATTGTAGGTTCTGCCTACTATACCTAATTTCCTGATTTTGTGTAGTGCACCCTCCCTCCAACACTCATCATATGCTCTTGCTACATCAAGGAATATTGCTACTGTCTTTTCATTCCTTTTGAAGCCTGTTTTAACATCATGTTCCAGCCTCAACAGTTGCTCTATTGTACTATGTTGGCTTCTAAAGCCTGCCTGGGTTGGACTGTACAAATTATGCTTTTCTAGATGAAATTTTAGTCTGCTATTGACTATTGTTTCTAGAATTTTTCCTAGATGCGATGTTAACGATATTGCCCTGTATGAGCTGACATCATGTGTTTCCTTATCTGGCTTTAGTATGGGGATGACTACTGCTGTCTTCCATGAACACGGTATTTTTCCCGTGTGCCAGATTTTGTTGTAGAGGGATGCAATCACTCTTAGAGTTGTATTTGGTACCTTTTTGAGGATTTCATAGCTCAGAATGTCTTCCCCAGAGGTAGTATTGGTTTTTCCTGCTAAAGCTCTTTCTATTTCATCTACTGTAATATCTGCATTTAAATAATTAGCATCCTGTGTGGTGTCCATATTTTCTCCTTTTAATTTTTCTAGCAGTGTCTTCCGCCTATTTATTTCTGTCTTATCTAGACTGTCTATTGAACTAACCTGATAGAAGTATTTAGCTAGTATGTTGGCTTTTTCTCTATCTGTTTCAGCTCTCTCTGGTATTTTAATTGTTGGGATTTTAAATTTCTTGTGGTTTCCTCCTTTAATTGCTTTTAGTTTTCTACAAGTGGCAGGGCATATATGTGCTCATCACTTTAACATGTGCATCATGGTCACAATATTTAAGTTGTTTTTATTTTAAAACAAAATACAAAATGAAAATGTAACAATTGAATAATTATACTAATAAATATAAAATAATGTTTTATACCTTATTTAATTTTACATAAAAATATTGACAAAACTAAATAAATAAAGAAAACCTGTTATTTAATTTAATATTGTTTGTATAAAAAAATTGTTCCCCTTGGAAATTAAATAGGATACATTCCTCTAACTTCCTTATCTCTTTTATTGTCTGCAACAGTAAGTTGTCTTTGGTAAGCTCGTATCCTACAGTTAACTATTTAGTGTCTTTCAATTTTACATACAAAATGTTTTAAGTATACCAAACGTACTTGTGTTAATACTACCAAAGACGCTATATATTACAATTCTCTATCTGTTTCACTACAGTTTGGTATATAATATGTACATGTTAACATAAATAATTAACGTAACATTTACACTAACAGATAGTACACTTCACGATTTAGAATTCTTCAAAAAATAATTACGGCGCAGGGTGGAAAATAATTACGGAGTCAAAGAGATAAAGTATCATAAGGTTAAATGTTGTATATGTTTTTTTTTGTGTTTTTGTTTTTCACTTATTTCCGAGATTCGACATCCCATCAAAACCTGACAAGAGGTGTGATCTCTCGATTATAAGTTGGGTTCATTGTGTAAATTTTTAAAACATTTTGACCGCTGGACAGTTATCTCTGTCCGTTTTGTTTAAATTTAGCGGGTGGGGCGGATGGGGGGGCAAATTTTTTTGCCATAAACACGTAGATTTCCGTGACATACCAGAGGTGTATAGCTGGTTGCATGGCGTCACGCCGTACGTTTATTCGAGTGTTGCTGCTTATTCAACCCAACCCATATACTTATTTATTAATATTTTCTAAGAGTAATGATTTTACCTCTATATCTATTATTGGTAGTGTGCCGACGTGTCGTTAAAAGTACTACTAGCTGAAATAAAGATCCATGTGTGTTTTTCGTTTCCTCTTGTGTCTACCGATAGTGTGGTCTTCCTTAACTCCAGCTGATTTATGATTTTGTCAATGATGATTTTAAACGGTGTCTGAAATTGCAATAAGTAATTATTTCTTTGATTGTTTACTGTTTGACTGTGTTGTTTTATTTGATATGTCAGTGATAAACTGTCTCTCTTGTTCTACCGTTTGTTTTCGTTGTTTGTCGATTGTCTTCTTTATTTTTCTACCCGTAGTTATATAACCGTAATCGCTGTAGTCAGTTGTTGGTGTTGGTGTTTGATGTGTAGTTTCTGCTTACTTGACAGCGTATTTGTTGTCAACCTATTTATTGTCTTAGTTAATGATTTCAATAATAATTGTCATACCGCTTTGACTTACTTACTTAGTCGTTACCCTTCTACCGTGAGGTGTAGAGGTTTGGAAGAGAGAGCGCCAGACTATCCTATCGGCTGTCTTCCTCCTGGCCTGGTTCCATTCTAGTTCTCGGTCCTTCAAAGATTGTCTAATGTTGTCCTCCCAGCGGACTCTGGGTCGTCCTGGGGGTCTGGATCCTTGGCTCTTTATTTCCCATGCTTGTCGTGGTAGTTGATCTTCTCCCATTCTGCAGACATTCCGCTATGACACATATTAATAATCTCAAAAAAACCTAAGTGACAGCGTTGTAAGTCTGCTCTAGCCCATCTATAGTTCTGTCAGTATTACAAATATGCCCCAGTTAGCTCGCCTGTAGTTCTGTCAACATTACAAAACTTTCCTGGTCAGCTTATCTGTAGTTATGTAAATATTACAGATCTATCCCAGTCAGATCTATCCAATCTATTAAGTCAATGATTTTATGAAGATCATTGACCTAATGAGAAAGACCTTTGAAGATATGACATACAGAGTTCTTATTGAAGGGCAACTTACAGAACCGTTTATGATTACAACGGGAGTGAGACAGGGATGCCTCTTGTCTCTATTTCTTTTCTTACTAGCTATAGATTGTTTTATGTAAACATCGACATCTCATAATGTAACGTATTCTCTCCAGATCTTTGTCTCCATTACGGCTGCTCTGAACGCATCACGATTTTGGGCAAGTCGACCTGCATCTTCCAAAGAAATGTTCAGACTCTCTGTGATATCCTGGATCCACCGTCGTCTAGGTCGTGCCCTGACCCTTTTTCCATGGACTATATCTTCATTTACTATTTTTTCCATTGTTCGAGGGAAGGTCAAAAAGTAATGCCTCCTATTGTTTATGTATGTAAATACTGCATCGACGTGCAATTTGTAAATTTAGCAGGATTCCTCAAACACCTTTCTGCACTGTATAGCATTACCAACCTGTTTCAGTAACAGGTGGCACCACTGTAACAGTTTAAAAATGGCTGCCAAAGACGTTCGGTTAAAGTAACGTTATGTCATAGAATTCCTCAATGCTGAAGGCGAGACCCCAATTCGCATCCACGAACGTTTGAAGAATGTTTATGGAGATTCAACAGTGGATGTTAGCACTGTCCGACGTTGGGTACATCGTTGTGACGAAGCTGAAGTAGGTCAATCCTCAATGGCTGACGCAAAGCGGACTGGCTGTCCGTCTACCGCAGTGACTCCACACAGCATTCATCGAGTTGATGGCATCATTCGTGGTGACCGTCGGGTAACACTGGATGAACTTTCTTCCATGTAGTCCATTAGTAAAGGCAGTGTCCAGAACATCATTAAAGACCTGGGTTATTCAAAAGTTTGTGCACGGTGGGTACCCAGAATGTTGACAGACAGACATAAAGAAACAAGGAAAACCATAGCCATCAACCTCCTGCATCGTTACGAAACTGAAGGAGAAGAGTTTTTATCGAATATTGTGACAGGTGATGAGACTTGGGTTCATTTTTTTTAAATCAGAATCCAAGAGGCAATCAATGGAATGGCATCACACAACATCGCCGACAAGAAAAAAGTTCAAAAGTTCACCATCTGTAGGGAAAATTATGCCCTCCGTGTTTTGGGATGAGAAGGGTGTGATTCTTCTCGACTTCTTGGAACAGGGAAACACGGTGAATGCAGACCGTTACATTGAAACTTTGAAGAAGCTTAGAGGTCGTCTTTGGCGACTTTACCCATTAAAAGATCAGAGAACTGCACTACTGTTGCACGATAATGCCACGCCACACACCGCTAAACGCACCATTGATGCGATTACAGAATTTGGCTGGGCATTATTACCACATCCCCCTTACAGTCCCGATCTTGCATCTTCTGACTTCCATCTGTTTGGACCACTGAAAGAAGATCTTCGCGGACATCACTTTGAGGACACCAAGACCCTTAAACGCGCCGGACGCCAGTGGTTTAGGAAAAAGGACACAAATTTTTACCGTGCGGGGATACATGCCCCTGTGAGAAGATGGACAAAAACTGTAACAAAAAACGGAGACTACATTGAGAAATAAATATGTGAAGTTCAGACTTGGGGCTACATTTCAATGTGAATTTTATCTGTTTTCTTGCCTACTGAATGAAATTAAAAATTACGAGGCATTACTTTTTGACCGTCCCTCGTATTATGTCTTTTTATACGACCGAACAATTTCAGTTTCCTTATTGCGATAGTATTTGGGAGCCAATTTTCCTCTACATTTAGTGAGTGCAGTACGTCTCTGTTGGTCTTTTTTCTGTCCAGGGTATTCTCAACATATTTCTGTAGCATTTCATTTCGAAAGATTACTTTCGAATGATGTAATCTTTTTTGCAACTGTTTTATTGAGTGTCCATGTCTCGCAGCCGTATGTTGCTACTGGGAATATTCATCCTCTGATCAGTTGTAACTTAGTTTCTTTGCATGTGCCTTGCCATATGTTTTTCATCTGTATTAGTTTGTGTGAGGCAATTGCAAGTCTTTTTTTTTTCTACTGCACAGTCGCCAGAGCTGTTGATGATAAATCCTAAGTATCTTATGTGCGTGTCTTTAATCTGTCATCAGATTGATATTTACCGCGTGTTTTTGGGCACGGCATCTACAAAATTATCAGGCAAAGAACTGGGCTGTATCAATTATTTGGCTGACCATGTCCTCAACTCACAGTTTGTAACGTCTCTACCCAGACAGAACGTCGACAGTAACAATAGCCACATAAGCGATAAGACAAACTTATCAGACAAAGATCTGGGTTGTATCAATTATTTGGCTGACCATGTCCTCAATTCACAGTTTGTAACGTCTCTACCCAGACAGAACGTCGATGGTAACAATAGCCGCATAAGCGATAAGACAAACTTATCAGACAAAGAACTGGGTTGTATCAATTATTTGGCTGACCATGTCCTCAACTCACAGTTTGTAACGTCTCTACCCAGACAGAACGTCGATGGTAACAATATCCGCATAAGCGATAAGACAAACTTATCAGACAAAGAACTGGGTTGTATCAATTATTTGGCTGACCATGTCCTCAACTGACAGTTTGTAACGTCTCTACCCAAACAGAACATCGATGGTAACAATAGCCACATGAGCGATAAGACAAACTTATCAGACAAAGAACTGGGTTGTATCAATTATTTGGCTGACCATGTCCTCAACTGACAGTTTGTAACGTCTCTACCCAGACAGAACGTCGAGGGTAACAAAAGCCACATAAGCAATAAGACAAACTCATCTCGGCTTTTACGTATTAATCAGAGCGCTCCAATTCACTGTCGTTATCTTCCAATAAACACCTGGTATCACTATACAAAATGGATCATCATAACTTAAGGCCAATATTGCAACACCTGTGTCTAACCTCACAAGGGATAGCTAATTAAACTCAGACATCACATGAATTAAAGGTAGAAAATGTAAACAATGAATGGCGTATAGGATTTAGTACATAACATGAGAGGTAGATTAATAATGCCGGAGAGAAAACAAATCTGAAACAAGTGAACGAGAAATTCTGTCACATTCACGCCTCTAGTTTCATTCACGTTTGGGTGAACCATTAACCAGTTTAAGAAGCACTGCTTGAAAGTACGAAACCCCCGTGTTGTAATTTGAGTTAAAGGTCTACCTCGATGTATACACTTTGGGGTTACAAAAAAAAAATACCGACGGGAAAATAGTTAGCTATTGTTTTCATCTTCAGAATCCTTCTAATCCCAGCAGTGATTCTCCAACTCCTCCTAAATTTTAAAATTATCTAACCAACATAAACCGAACCGGGGTGTTGCGTATGAAAATTGAGCAACCTTAATCGATTAATTTAATCGCATCGGTAGCCCTCACTCCTGTTCTTTACAACTCGATTCCACGTGGATTTTGATCGCTTCCTAATTATCGTGCAAAAAGGTTATCGCGCACAGCCAGGCATTTCGCCATCTGTTTTATTTTCTGGTTTAGTCACGCCTGCCTGTCTTTGTTTCAAGCAATATTGATACAGCATTCATATCTCTAACTGTCTTCCTTTCAAAAATAGGGGGGTTGGCTGGCTGACAGATACGGAATTTCGTCAGCGACTTGTCCCTGAAAACAGAGAGGGCGGGGTAACGGAGTTTGTAGTCTCTAAAGATAGAAAGGTCGTAAGCACAGAACGCAGAAAGCGTGTTAACCATTTCACCTTCTTTGATGCTTTTGATCGCGGCCAGGAAACGTAAAAGCTAACCGCGGAGACGGGACTTTAAAGAAGTCGGGCGATAGAGTAAGGGATCTTCGGCCGCCGACGGCGCTAAAAGGAGCTTTCATTCGCGATTTGAGCGAAGAAAGTCCCAAGAAACGAACAGAGGTGTAAAATCTAACATGTAGCTGGCGATTTCCAGTCTTTTAATATATATATATATATACGCACCTCTTAACATTCAGTTATCAGTTGGCTACCAGGATTTCTTGAATGGTCTAGCGCATTTGAGAACCTTATTTTCATTTTTGGATCTTATAATAATACGTGGAGATTAATTCAGTTTCCTAATTTGCGGTAATTATAAATTAGATTTTGAGTGTTTTAATTGTTAAAGTGTTCCATTATATTTCTTGAGGTTTAGTCTGTATTAATTAAATAACATATTGCAATGTATTCCAGCTATAGACGTAAAATTAATCACGCGCTATTTCCTCAGTAAGTAATGCTTTAAATAAAATTATAGACGCTAGGCGGTGGATATTTTAGAGAACGCGATTTATTTTCTATTCCATCTAGTGTAATAGTTTTAGCGACTAGTGTTCATATCTCATATTAGGAGCGACGAGATTAGCTAGACTTTTGTGGAGTTTAAATTTAATTTAATACCTGAGTGATTTATAGGTCTTACCTAAACGCGTGTATTAGGATATGATTATAATATGATCTTATGTTATCTTCCTAATAATCCAGGCTGATCAAACCCTGCGATCCAGCATTTCTTTGATCTGATGTTCCTACCTACATATCAATAATTATTGTTATGACCAGCTTCATGCTGTGACCCCCTGCGCGGTCCACCTCTCTATTTATGACGAGAAGCTAAAGCAAGAAAACAAACAATAATAGATAAAATATTTAAACTGGTACTGAACACTCCCAGAATACAACTTTTTTTCTGACATCATAATATACTTAACATTCGGCTGAAGCCGTAAGTCAGTACTATTCATCCGACCACTGACCGGATTTTTTTGTTTTCCTTCAACGGATTTATTTAAGAGAACTCAATGTTTGTATTCGGTTCCCACCTCAACGAATAGTAGATTTTTTTATCAGTTAACATTTGTCCCATCACGTCACTGAGTGTCATAGTCAACTGAGACTAGACCCCCACTGGAACCATATTAATTCCCATGACAGTGCCACCACAATAGAAACACTTATCCAAAGAAAATACCGGCAGTGAAAAGAAATAATAAACAGGGACAAATACTAACGCATCAATTGCTACGACTTCCCCGAAAAAAAAGAAGTCAGCTCATCGGAGAGTCTGGGGTGGCCATTGAACAAAAAAAAAAAAAAAAAAAAAAAAAAAAAAAAAAAAAAAAAAAACAACGTGGCCATTGAACAAAAAAAAAAAAAAAAAAAAAAATAAAAAAAAAAAAAAAAAAAAAAAAAAAAAAAAAAAAAAAAAAAAAAAAAAAACTGAATATGACTGATTAGTTTAATAACTGCTTGTGTTTAAATTTCGAGGAGAGTATGCAGAGTCATCATATGGTAAGCATAACTGAGAGTGGGCCACTGTACTGTCTGTGTGAGTGAACGGATAGAAAGATACTAAAATATTTGTTATTTACTAACCGACCTACCTTCTCTTATTTATCTCTCACTTAATCTGAGTTTTTTTTATCTTCTCGGGATAGGTAAAATTAAGGATTTAGTCTTACTCGTCCTGATCATTCCTATTCCCATTGGTAATTAATTTGATATTTTTCTTTGGGTTTTTCACCTCTGTAGGGATCTTCTCTAGTTTTCCCAATCAAGAGGGAGACCTATTAGATTATAGAAATTTTCATTTCTTGTCTGTAAACTACACATCATTGATGTAATGATAATGCTTTATTTCTAGATGTTGTGATATTTCTAGCGTTAATAAACATAATAAAGCTTAAGAAATAGTGTTGGTCAAACCTCTGTTCTTTTATATGTTATTCATAGTTTGTTTTCACGTCTGTACGTATTTCTGTAACCGTACTGTGTGTACATCAGTGTTGTGAAACTAATATGTTGTACTAGGAGAGAAAGTGCGCCTGTAGTAAATATAATCGCAAAAAGATAGGCTGGATTAGGGCAATTGCTAAATCCAAGACTGTGATTTCTCTTACACTTCACCACCTTGTGAAACCTAAACTATTTTTTACACATTCCTGTCACATAGCTGTCATTATCACCTTTGCTTTAAATGGGACAATTATTACCTCAGTCTTATGTTATAAAAATTACGACACGGGGTATTATAGAACAGTACAAGACTGTATTTATTTTCTTCAATTGTTTCAACTTGACTACGCTTGTATTTACCTGTATGAGGTGAAGTTTGGAATTTAACGACATATTTAAATAGAAGAATAAAGGACTTAGAAATGAATGTGATGAAATTATGAGGTCGATCTCTTCTCCTCTCCGGCAGAAGTCAGTCACATGCGTTGTGAGTACTGATTATGTGCCATTTCCGTGCTTGTCATTTTTTTTCTCTGCTGTCAAGCACGTATAGGGTATTGCCAAGTCATCGGACACTCCCTTCGGTGATAATTCGTCATGTTTGCGCTTCTCGGCTTTGCGAAGATTAGGCACAAATTGTGCAGTCAGCGACTAGAGTTGCGTTTAGCTAAAGCGTGCCGGGCGATAAACTTCCCGTCTGTGGACATATTACAGACACGCACTTGACAGTCCAAATGTCGTAATAAGCTTCCTGCGGAGTTATTACGAAGATATTACTTGAGATACAAGTAAGAAGTTATTTGTAAACATTGCCGAAAGAGTGATCGGATGTTGGTATTCCATATTTGGAAGAGATGACCTTTTCATTAACGCACACATATTTCCTAGTGGAAATATTTTGAATTACCTCACACAGGTTTTGAAACTATTGGCCGGCATTCGAGAAGTAGGAATAACCACATTTCTGACTGGGGCCTGGTCTAATAGTAAACAATACGCGCCAGGAAAGAAAGGGGCAATATAACATGACACTTTAATCAGGCTAGAACACTGTGAAAATTCACCTTGCGCAAAGAAGACAACCAGACCTTGCCAGAGTTAAGAATATTACGAGACCGAACCTTGGTGGAGTATACTGAGGACCTAGAGTCTAGGAAAACGCTACCATTTGAACACGGAAAGCCGGAATCTGAGGAAACTGCAACACACAATCAAAAGTGGGAACGTATTGCTAAAAAAAAACACCCCAGACCACGTGTGATAGGCATCATCAAGCTGCGTTAAACTATTTCTTTGAGCCAGCAGTCTATGTGCCTAAAGATTGGCGTAAGTTTTACATATTAAATTTCATATTTTGCATTATTAACATGTGAACTGATATGTATAAAGTGACACGTGCAAATGAATGGTTGAAAATTGCACGTGGATGTCCAATTCATTTGAGGCTGACAACCTCATCATATGGAATGCTGATTTCATGAACCACCACTGCCAGGGCTGATGACTGCCTTACAGCGAGTTTCTAACAGTGAAACAAAAGCAGAGGTATTCCAAAGTTCCATATGGAGCAGGGAGTGAATGATGAAAGAAATGATGTACATAATCTATATTATTAACATTTTCGACCATGTAAATGCAAATGTAAACATATTCAATCTATAATGTTAACATTTTCAAACATGGTAGATGTAAAGGAAAACATATTCAATTTATATTATTAACCTTTTCAACCAAAGTACAATGTAATGTTAAATATGCATCTATTCAATTTAAATGTAATGAATACTTTTCGCTTAATGAAATTAATATTAAGTATCAAAGAGGGTAAAAGTTGTGAAGTATATGAGATGGTGAAATGAGGCAAATTATTTTACATGATGACGTTGCCATCCCCATGCAAACCTTATAATAGTCATCTTTTACGAAATGCCAGATATAAAAGGCAATTCTTCTCTTTAGTCTTTCGTACCACAACTGGAACACAATAAGTATCTGAGGGCAAGAGTGTAGTTTAGGATACCAGTTTCCATAACGGACATTTAACAAAATAACTGTTAGTAGTTAAATTGTTTAAATTGTTTTTTTTTTAATGGCGTTAAATTGCTTTTATGTATCATTCATTTTCCTTGTGGCTCCCTATAACAGCCTGGAGTCAATACTGCAGCTGGTTCTCTCGCCGAAGCCAGCACAAAGCATTCACTTTGTAACCGTTAGGGTGGTTCAGATGGAAAATTTGGTTAGATGAGGTTACGTTTTATGATGGAGATCAGCTGATTTTAATTTATAGTCTAAGGGGATAATCGATAGAATGAGAAGAGAGGGTCAAGAGTAGAGCTTACATCTCTTCTTTACTGGTATGGCATTTTTGCCTTTGTTTATTTTTTTTAATTTTTCGTAAGGTGAGGGAAGGAAACTATTCACGTGTTTTAAATTGTCTGATGAGTTGTTTGTCAAACAACGTGTACTGGAGTTATCGAAAATAGCTGTTGCAAATCGACGATTTAGATTAAATCAGTCTGCTCCGAGCTGTGATAGAAGTAGCATCAGTTTGCTCCCAGCTGTGATATATTTAGATTCTAGAAGTGGTAGCGAGTAGCATTGTCATCGGGCTAATAAGCCAATGGTTTGGGTTGATTCTGCAGTGGCAGAAAAGTGACTATCGCCTATACGTCTATCTCGCATTTATTTGCAACATTTGTGTATGACAGTTTTATTTATTCTGAGGACGAGATGTCAGTGTTTCCAGTGAGAGAAATGTGTATTTCAAAATACCAGGTACGTTGAAAATTATTAGTTTTACAAACAGTATGTGTAGTGACACTCAATATTCAGAGGGTATTTGTTTCTCTTCTTTTGTGACACTAGTTGGTGGTACTATTTGAGGGTACTATCTCTGGAAGAAGGGAGGGTACACGTAGCCTGATGTCGACTCTAGACACCATTATCAGATGGGTGTTAGAGACGTGGGACCAACTTCGTAGACACCTCTTGACGCTTCTGGGAACGTGCTGCGCTCTACACTATTGACCAGTGACGAGTGTGATCCAGTCATCTATCTGCAAGGAACCAAATATTAGCGGGAGCAGAAATCCTAAAGGCAACTCTCAAGATGATTTAATAATTTTAAATGTATTGCATCCGTATGTCTCAGACATTTTCTTAAATACACTTAAACAGAAGTATATAATAATAAGAGGAAATTCGCTGAATTAACTCAGCTGGGGGCTTTAACGGGCTAACGAATTATACGAAAACCGTATCCTTCCTGAAAGATGACGGCAGATACTTGAGTTAACATTTGCTCAGCCTCATGCAGCATTATTCTCGCATTCATTCTGCATATCTTGTGGATATCCCATTGAGGTAGAAGCATCATTATCCTTCTATCTACAACTCTGCCAAAAGTAATCTTGTGCGAAGGTAGACACCTTTGACGACTCACAATAGTTATTCTTGAGTTTTGGACACTGTTGGACCACTACTGCACAGATAAGGGGAGGCAACCCGTGCCATTTGCTTTCTTAAGTATTTCTGTTAGGTGGTAGTCCATGTCTGGTTTCTTGAACACCAAGGGTGGAACCACCGGCATGTATTCACAACTGTTATTGTTTGATGTAATTAAAATACCTATGTGAACAATTTATTCCATACACTTCCATCCTGTAGGGTATCTATTGGTATTTATTGGATTGACCTGAGCTGTTAATTGTTGTGGTAAAAGATGCATATGCTTGGTGAGACTTATCTAACATAACTGTGTTCATGTAATTTAGTCTTAACTCTTTTCTCTGTAATTCCAATGGTATAATTTATAAAGACATCTCTAGAGCTTCCATTGATGTTGATCTGATACACCTGTTCATAAAGCGTGATGCTGAATTCTGTCTAATTTAATAGTATTCGTGTGTGCAGCAGTGTCATATATTGTACTTCCATAATCTACTTGTTCTCTAATAAAAGCTATGTAAAAAGTGAGCATTGTCTTAGTGCTTGCACTCCTTCCATTGCGTTTCAAATATCTTAACATGTTAGTAAATCCTCTGCAAGACTCTACTAGTTTATCTATGTGTTTATTCCTATTTAGCTATTGGTCCAGTGTCATTCCTAGATATCGAGAAATGTGCACTGTATTAATGTTTTGTCCTTGGATATTTGTGTCTATAATTTTTTTTTTAACAACCCCACTTATATTGAAGATCTTCCACATTTTTTTATTTGTATTCATTTGAAATACCCATTTTGTCATCCATTTACATACTTTATTTGTTTGCTTTTGTGTATTTAATGTTGTTATATTTTTCCCAGTTCTCCGTTCAGTAGCATCATCTGCATAATGTGACAATTTATTTTTCACAGCATTAAATTCTTCACCTAAATCATTTACCATTATTGTCAAAATTGATGGAGATATTACTGATCCTTGGGGTATTCCATTTTGTTGTTCATGCGGTTCTTCTTTTCTTCTTCTGCGTTCGTCCTGAAATGGACGGTTGTTACGTACTGTCGCCGTTTACAGCGAAGCTGAGATATGTGCGCCTTTCGGCCCGACACATCTGTTTTCAGCATGGCAATTTTGGGGCCGGGTTTGCCTTCCCTCTTTGATCCCTACTTTCTAAGCCAGACTGCAGTGATGCAGCCTGTTTCCAGGACCACCATTTGGAGGTGGAGTAGGGTCTTCGTCAGCTCCGGTTTGCTTACCCTGACGCAAGCAGTCAAGCTATGAGTCGTTGACTGCATTCATCTCGTTTGCTGCGTCTTCGGTAACTTCATACGGTTCTAATCTAACATTAATTACCTGAACAGTGAAATATCTATGTTGCAGAAAATTCTCTAAATAATTATAAATTTTCCATGTTTCTCATATCTTTTTCATTTTAAATAGAGCACCTTCACTCTAGCATTCACCATAAGCCCTAGCTATATCCAAAAATACTACCGCAGTTTTTTCTATCTTTTGAAATACTGGTTTTGCTTCATGTTTCAATTTAATTATCTGATTCATATTGCATCTGTTCTTTCCAAACGCTGACTGAGTTTGGCTATATAAATTATTCTTTTCCAAATAAAACGTTAATCTTTTATTTACTATGGTTTGTAATATTTTACCAAGATGGGACGTTAAACATATTGATCTGTGTGAACTGGCATCATCGGCATCTTTTTTCTGGTTTTAGTATTGGAATAATTACTGCTGTTTTCCATGTCTGATTCATAGTGCATCTGTTCTTCCTAAATCCTGACTGACTTTGGCTATATAAATTATTCTTTCCCAGATGACACTTTAATCTTTTATTTACTATGGTTTGTAATATTTTACCGAGATGAGACTTTAAACATATTGGTCTTTGTGAACTGGCATCATGGGCATCTTTTTTTCTGGTTTTAGTATTGGAATAATTACTACTGTTTTTCATGTCTTAGGAATGTTTCCTGTATTCCAAATTGATTAACATGGATGTTATAGTTTTTTTGGTACTTTTTGGTGTGTTTCAAGATTTCGTAGCTCAAGATGTCATGCCCTGATGATGTATTTGGTTTTTCCTTTATTGTATTTTCAACTTCTTCCAATGTAATATCTGCATTTAAATATGATACATTTTCAGTATTCTAAGGTACTTCTTTACCGAGTTTTTTAAGAAGTGTTGCTCTTCTGTTGGTTTCAACATGTCCTAGTTTACCATATAACTTACTCAATGATAGTATATGGCCAGCACCTCTGCTTTCTGCCAGTCAGTCTCTGCCCTTTTAGGTCTTTCTATAGTAGGTATTAACATATATTTAGTTCTGCCTTCAATGGTACCTATACCTTGTAGCGGTATGGCAGCTTGTGTAACCTGACAATCCCCAGAGCTATGCCAGTGGGAGATTGCTCCTGGTAGGTTCAACCAAGCTGGACGCGTCTGCGTGGGTAGGGGTCAGACAAAAGCTGGTACCCTGGTATTCCAGGTTGGGGGTTTCAGCACAGGGCCAACACCCCTGTCAATGTAAAAAATCGCACATGTTACGAAAACAGCAACAAATGAAAAAACTTTGATACGTGACGGACATCTGGAGTCTCATGCTCGTATGACTGACAGTGGTGAAAGCCGAAAGAAAGCCATTGGCATGAAAACGGATGCCCTGACCGCAAAACACGAAACCAGAATTGGTTTTTAGAACGTCAGAACTATGAATGAGGCAGGAAAGCTGAGACAGATCACAGCAGAGATGAGGAACTATAAATTACATATCCTGGGAATAAGCGAGAGCAGATGGACAGGGATGGGGAGAATAAAAACAGCTTCAGGGGAAACAGTACTTTATTCTGCTAGAGAGGAGGGTCAGCACAACGAAGGTGTATGTAGCCATTATCATGAAGAAAGGAATGGAAAGGTCTTTACTGGAATGGAAACCCATCAACAACAGACTGATAAGAGCAAGACTGAGAGGGAGATTCACCAACACCACAATTATACAATGCTATGCACCAACAAACGACAGCGATGAAGAGATCAAGGACGAGTTCTATCAACAGGTACAAAAGGAAATGGAAACTACACCCAGGTACGATCTTATTATAGTAATGGGAGACCTAAATGCAAAAGTGAGAACACACAATAATTATAACGAAAGAGTAATGGGGAAATGCGGCAGTGGAACAGCAAATGAGAATGGGGACAAATTAATAAGTTAACATGGGAATCACCAAACGGACGAGACAGAAACCAGATAGATCACATAATGATCAATGGCAGATGGAGACATGCACTACAAGACGTGAATGTAAGAAGAGGCGCAGATGTGGGAAGTGATCATCACCTAGTAGTAGCAAGACTGAAAGTGAAACTCAGAGCTGCTGGACCAGTTGCAGTCAAACAGAAAAGATACAACATCACGAAACTGAAGAATCCCCTCACCAGAAAAGCTTTCGTGGTCGACGTAAAGAGAAGATCTGAGATTATCAAAAGCCAGGAAAGAACAGAGACCGATAATGTTGACCAGAGATTCAACACCATCTCAACAATACACAAGGAAAGCAGCAAGTCATGCTTGGGATTTCAGGAAAGAAAGAGCCAAGACTGGATAACACCAGATACGCTAAACACCATAGCGAAGAGAAAAGACATGAAAAGAAAGAAAACAGAAGCTAAGTCTCCCAGGTTAAAGGCAATATATAGTGAACAGTACAGTCAGCTGGTCAAGGAAATTAAACGTCAAACCCGTGCTAACAAAAGGACATTTCTGGATGACCTTGCCAGACAGGCAGAAGAGGCAGCACTGAGAAATGAACAAAGCACAGTATACAAAATAACTAAAATCATCAGTGGAAAACGAGGTGCAAACAATATTACATTAGTAAGAGAGCCGTTCTAGCGTAGTGGTTACCACACCGCTCTGGCGACCGGGTGATCCAGGATCAAACCCGGGCGACGGCATTTGAGGATTTTTCGTCGATCGGGATTTGATCTGGATTAACTCGAGACCTGGCGAGCACATTTGAAGGAGTGTCGTCGACCAGGGACTGGCGGCTCCTGAAAACCGACCCAGCTCTAATGGGTTACCCCTCCGAAATCGGGCGAGTATCTGCCTGAATGGGGGGGGACACATGTCTCTGTAAAAAAAAAGGGATACTCACGTAAAATCAATGTCAGGTTAGACATTAATAATAACCTGAGATTTCGCCTCGAGTATTTGCGGGCGTACGAAAAAAAAAAAAAAAGTAAGAGATAAACACGGAAATCTCATCACGACAGTAGAGGGACAGGAAACAAGATGGGCAGAACATTTCAGAGAAACTCTGAATAAGGAACCACCAGAGCCACAATTGAATTTTCCTGAGGCTGAAAATGATCTAGATGTTATTAAAGACATCCCACAAAAAGAAGAAATCATCACAGCAATCAAAGGGTTAAAGAATGGAAAAGCTCCTGGTCATGATAACTTAAATGCAGAGTTATTTAAGACAGACCCAGAGCTAGCAGCAGAACTATTAGAACCACTATTTGCACAAGTCTGGAAAACAGGGACAACACCAACAGAGTGGAACAAAGGAATAATTGTCAAATTGCCAAAGAAGGGAGATATTGCAGACTGCAATAATTGGAGAGGAGTAACTCTTCTCTCAGTTCTCAGCAAAATACTAGGCAGGATAATTATACAGAGATACTCAAAAGCAGTAGACCACAAACTGAGGACAGAACAAGCAAGATTTAGAAATAACAGAAGATGTGTAGATCATATATTCACTCTCAGGAACATTATAGAGCAGTGCTCAGAATGGCAAAGACAGCTGTACATTAATTTCGTTGATTTTGAAAAGGCTTTTGACAGTATACATAGGGACAGTTTATGGAAAATACTGAGGGCTAATGGAATTCCAAGCTGCATAGTGTCAATCATAAAAAGCCTTTATGCCAACTTTACGTGTAGCATTGGGCAGAGCAACCTAACCTTTGAAGTGAAGACAGGAGTACGACAGGGATGCCTGTTGCGTGCATATTTTGACGCACATATTACAAAAATCGATATGGCTATTTACTATGGGAAAAATATAGACATTCATTTATTTGTGTATGAAAATGCTGTTTATGGTAAAAGCGAGATAATCCATGTTTGATTCACACTTTTGATTATAGGAGTAATCGTTCTGGATATTGATCCAGCGCAAGGATATTGCGCTTGCGTTTGTACTTATTTTTTAGGGCCAGAAAATATATTAATTTGCTTATTGTGTTTATGGCCTGAATTCATATGTATTACATATTATTAGTACAAGTAGAATCAGTCCTATATTGTATATTTTGGAGGGGTAGGAGGGACTAGATTCTTGTATTCCGGTCTAGCGGAAGTATGAGTTGTCTTGACAAGTCGTGATGAGTTCCGATGTACTGCGTACAAATGGCGGGGTACGTTTTTCAAGAGCTGGTCCTCTCGTCAGAAAAAAATGTCTTACGAAGTGGTTTTTCTTCTGAAGGAGATGGTGTCTCTACGATAGTTTGTGTTAGAGACTCTCCTTATGTCAGTATATAGATGATTCGGACTCCAGGTAAACCCAGCTCCTATTTTTGATGATCTCTCGTCGGTTAGGCCTAGCTTGACTTTTGTGCTTCGCTATGCTAGTGTCGTGTTTTGTATCGACGAAGATGACAGATGTTCCTGCAGCGGTTATGGCTACGTGAATTAACCTGATCACCGTAGAGCTGCATGGAAACATTTATGAAATCATTTATATACCCATTATAAATTAACTCTGGCTTATATTCTCCTTCCTATGAATGAGTGAACGACAACTCAGGGAGGCAGCCATGTTGGATTTCGGTCATCATATGTTTTGATCACTGCCAAGAGAACAGATTATTTATCTTATTATCGGACAGTGACAGAGAGATCTCAATCCTGCTAGAAACCCCCTTTCGTGGTTTCATAATATATACTACAAAACTATGGACGTCAAGTAACTTTAGTTAATTATCGATCTGCCTTCACTGACGCGTTTAGTCAGATAGGGGAATGCGGCCATAATGTATCATGACATTGAACTTTTGATGTACTGCCATTATTTCTGAATGTGTCATGACTTCAGATCTGCTATGTATACCTACAAATTGATATGTCAACGAACCATGATGTACTCGTATGTCCCAGTGTGTACGTCTGAATAAATTGAGTAAACTAAGATTCCAGCAGTCTGCATTGGTGCCTTGTAGACACATGTGTATGAGTGGTTATATTGGTCAGCACACGAACAGTACACCATTCGCGGTAATCACACTCTACACTTCTACTTCATACATACACCATCCTGCGTCGGCTGAAGTGACCAAGTTTAGGGCCTGCTTCCCCTGGAGCCTTTGCCTTCCCTAACTCAGGACTAGGGTGAGTTACCCATTTACAGCTGGGTAGACTGGAGCATGCCTGATCTCAACAACACACCACTCTTCCTTACAGAGCATCCAGTGTGTGTGTGAAAGCAACTTCAACAGAGCAGACAGAAACCTGAAACTTTACAGTGGCGAGCCAGATTCCTGGGTCCAGCTTACGCAGTTTTGTGTTGAGAATCTCAGTTTACAGCTGAAAGAACATTTGTTTGAACACATCAACACCAGTAGGACAGCTATACAGTCGATGTCAGCTTGACCTGTATTACCGATAGGATGCTGTATCTAGGTCAGCGCTTGTTGACAGTTTTTCGCTGTACAGACAGTATTACACAGGACAGTGGTATCAAGTGTAGAAAATAGCTGGAGCAATATTGTTGACATTTCTCAACGTACAGAAGAATCACAGTGTTGAACATAAAGTGCATAGTTCATCGTTGGATCTTCATATGCTCAACAGAGAAAAATTGACAGTGTAATAGTTTAAAATTAAATCTATTACTGAATAAAGTGGCAAGTTATTAGTATTAAAATAAACTGTGCCTGCTTTACAACACTATACCTGCAACACATTCCATTCATGACATAAATGATATTGTATGCTATATGCTATTTATGCTTACATGTTATTCGTTTATATGTGTAGGTGTTTATATGTTGCGGGCCTGGATGGGTGGTGACTAGAACAGGAAATACCGAATAATATTGGTCTTGTTCTGGCGTTCGATAGGGAGCAATTTCTTAATTGAAATTTGCATGCAACATAGTTTGCAAATATTTGGTTAGTTGTGACGACTGTTTCATATTTGTATTTGTAACATTTTTTGTGTTCCTTAGTTTGTTTGATTTGTTTGTATAATTGTAGGTCTCATCTTTCCTTTCATTTCAGTTTTTTACACCTTTATGTTTATACACTGTGGCGTTATTTGTCTTGTTATCTTATGGCAGTTATCATCACGGATTCTGTGATCATTTTTTTTTCATTTCTCCTAGTTAATTTAATTTGATCTCTGCAAATGTTTTCAGATTGTCTTTTCTTGTTTGTCATTTGTAATGTCTTTAGTTGACATATGACGTATAGTGGTATACACTGATAATATAGTACAGATCAGTACTTTCTGATTGTTATTGTTATAAAACAAAATGTACAAGACCTTTGTAAGGCTTGTCTCCCAAAGTGATTGGTAAAGGGAAATATTTTTTCTACAGGTACTCAAGTGATCTTTGATTACATTGAGGTATACAAGACCTTTGTAAGGCTTGTCCCCACAGTATTTGAGATACAATTATTGTTGTCCACAGGTACTCAAGTTATCATTGGTTATTATAAACCATACAAGTTTGGACTAAGACTAAGTCTAAGGTATAGACTTGTCTCCCATTAACTTGAAAGAGGGTAATTTATTTACTTTTTCAGGTTTCTGATTTAGGAAGACAATATGTCTACATTAGATTATTTCATTGCTCAAGGAAAATCTCTTGATAAGACTGGAAAAGACTTAGAACAATGGGCTGTTGCTCAATATGACAAGGCATTAGCTGCAGAAGAGAAAAAAACTGCTGCTGCTGTTGAAGAAAGAAAAGCTGCGGCTGAGGAGAGAAAACTTCAGATAGAAGAAAAAAAAGCTGCTGCAGAAGAAAGGAAAGCCTTAGCTGAAGAAAAAAGATTAGAAAAAGAAGCTGATACTGCTGCTGAACTTAAGAAATTGCAGATGCAAGTGGAGGAAAGGAGATTTGATGCAGAGCAGAAAAAATTAGAAGCTGCTGCAGAACAGAAAAAATTAGAAGCTGCTGCTGCTGCAGAACAAAAAAAAATTAGATAGAGAAGCTGAAGAGAGAAAAGCAATAAGAGAACATGAGTTGGAATTAGAGAAATTAAAATTGACATGTATGAGTAATGTTAATCAGGCATCTGGTGGTAATGGTAAACCCTTTGTGTACAAGGTCAAGGTACCAGCGTTTAACCCTACCAGTGATGACATAACATTTTGGCTTTCTAGATTTGAACGGGCTTGTCGATCTCATAATGTTGACAAATCACAGTATGTGAATCAGTTGTCTGAAAATCTAAAAGGGGAGTCTCTGAGTAAGTTATATTTTGTTGAAGAGGCCGACAAAGATAATTATGATGCTGTTAGGGCAGCTTTGATAAAGAGATATCAGCTGTCTGAAGAAGGTTATCGTCTTTTGTTTAAAACAATGAGACCTGAGGTAGGTGTAGAATTCTCAGAATTCATCTCAAAAGCACGAATTACACTTTCACGATGGATTGAATTATCCAAAACAGAGAAAACATTTGATGGTCTTACGGATTTATTGCTAAGAGACAAGGTCATGTCTTCTGTAAATAAATCATTCCTAGAGTTCTTACATGAGCGTAAACCTAGTACAATAAAGCAAATGGAAGAATATTGTGACCAGTATGCCACGGCACACCCTGACATGATTCTTGGTAACTCTAACATTAAAGAGAGTATGCCAGTTGCTTCGGCAACAGAATATAATCAGAATTACTCACACAAATTCCAAGGAGCTAAAAATAAATTTGATAAAAAGGTTAATTGGGATAAGTATCAAAACCAAGATAACCACTCAAATCAGAGTTCTTCTTCGAAGAACTGGAATCGGGCTGATAGTCCTCGACACGCGAGGGGTGCCCATAATGTTAGAAATTCTCGGAAAGGGAGTAGCTATAGGAACTACCCAAATGCTTCATGGAGACAAAAGAAACAATATTACAGGGATACTCAATATAATGAGCATGATGATTATGATCATGAATATTATGATTCAAACCCAAATAGGGGTTATAACAGAGGCAATAATAATTATAGAGACAATTATAACCGAGGTAGATCACAACACAAAAGACATGGTAAATCTTATTACCAGGCTAACTCTGCACAACAGGAGTTCCACGACACCGATAATCAGAATAATGATAAAAAAGACTCCAACAGTGTAGCAAATTCCGCTTTCGATTTTGCTAGAGCATCTGAGTGTTCGCAATGCAAAACATTATTCGATCCAACCACAGTTTCTACTTTAAGCTGCGGTCACCCACTTCCCGCTCTCCATGCGTCAATCGCGCATAATGGAAGGGGTGCTCTTGTCTTTAATAGGGGCCTAATAGATGGTACTCCGGTATCAATTCTTTTCGACTCGGGGTGCACTACATTGGAGTGAGGCAATCACTCGTAAATCCTTCTCGAGCTACAGGCAATATAGTCAAATGTGTAACATTTGGTGGCACATTGGAGAAGTACTCCACTGCCATTATCAATATTGCTACGCCTTTCTTTACAGGAGAGGTGCAAGCATGTCTCTTGCCGAATCCGATCGCTGATCTTATCATCGGTCGCATTCATGGAGTGAAAGAATGCACTCCACAGCAAATTTCTAATTGGGAAAATGTTAATATGCAATCTTCTAATGCAGTAATCACTAGGGCTCAAGCTCTCAATATGCCACAATCTTCACATTCTGAAGATAATGATGCGCAGATCCAAGATGATCCCTTGGAGATTTCCCACGATTCCTTTATCAAACAGCAGGAAGATGATCCTACTCTAAAGAAATTCTTTACTCTGGCAACAAAAGGTGATCCGAATAAGGATACTAATCGTAAATCTTGGATTACGATGAAGAATGGCGTACTTGTACGTATGGTACAAGACTCCGCTAAGTCCATTCATTCTCAAATCCTTGTGCCTAAAAATATGAGAGTTAAATCTTACAGCACGCTCATGATTCGCAGTGTGCTGGACATATGGGTTTTTCCCGTACTAAAGCTAGAGTTCTTCAATCTTTCTTTTGGCCTGCTGTGAATAAGGACATACGAATCTATTGTCGATCTTGTAAAGTATGTCAAGAGATTAAATCCAGAGGTCCACGCCATGATGCACCTATTCAGGCTGCAGACATTCCCATTCGGCCATTTCAAAAAATGGCGATAGACATCATTGGTCCATTTAAGATAAAGTCTGCTAGAGGACACCAATTTATTTTGACGTGTGTTGATATGTGCACACGTTGGCCGGAGGCTGTTCCTCTAAAGAGCATAACTACTGCTGATGTCGCAGATGCTCTTTGGTTAATATTTTCTCGTCTGGGGTTTCCAGCAGAAATATTATCCGACCATGGTACCCAACTCATATCGGATACCATGTCTCAAGTAATGTCGACTCTGAAGATAGAGAGATCGCTGAGTAGTATTTATCATCCTATGTCCAATGGGATGGTGGAACGTTTGAATAGAACTCTGAAAAACCTACTAGGTAAGATAACAGAAGATCATCCTCAGGATTGGGATAGGGTTTTACCCGCGGCTCTCTTTGCATATAGAGAGGTCGCCAACGAACATACAGGATTTTCTCCCTTAGAACTTGTCTTTGGCGCGAAACCGCGAGGTCCTATGTCCTTACTTCATGATCTTATAACTGCTGATAATATTGTCGATGACACAAAATCCTCTTATGAATATGTCATCGCACTTAGACACAAGATTATTGAAGCATGCAAATTGGCAACTGCTTCTTCTGAATTTGCGAAACAGAAGGCAAGGGAATTTGCCAATAAAAAGAGATGTTTGCGTCAACTTTGTCCAGGTGACAAAGCATTTGTCTTGCTACCTTGTAGGGAAAATAGACTTCTCATTTCTTGGAAAGGTCCGTACGATATAATATCAAAAGTTTCCGATGTTGACTATATCGTCGATATTGACGGGAAGCGAAAAACCTTCCACATCAACATGCTCACGGAATTCCATGAACGTCCTGATTATTTACAACCTGTTTTCCAGGCAACGGACGATTTTCCAGTCCAACATGGACAGTACTCATCTCTGTCAGTAATACAGGATGAGGAAACGAGTTTCTCGGATGTAAATTTACCTTTTCCAATGATTCCTCTTCACTCTAATGAATCATGGAAAGATGTTGCAATTTCTCCAGAATTATCTCCAGGAGAGCAGAAACAAGTTTCTACTATGTTAGAACAATTTCAGGATGTCCTTACTGACATTCCTGGTCAAACGAATGTCATTCAACATGACATTATTCTTACTGACCATAGTCCTATAAGAGTCAGACCGTATCCTATCCCGATACATTTTCAAGCACAGGTAGAGAAAGAGTTAGATGAGATGATAGAGTTAAAAATTATTGAACCATCCACATCAGCATATTCTTCGCCGATGGTTATAGTACGGAAAAAAGACAATAACATACGTCTTTGCGTGGATTATCGCAAATTGAATCAAGTGACTAAATTCGATGCTGAACCTATGCCTTTACTAGAAGAGCTACTTACGAGACTATCGAATTCTCACTTCTTTACTAAACTCGATTTGTCTAAGGGATATTGGCAAGTTCCACTATCCGAACACGCCAAACCGTTTACTGCTTTTTCGACGCCTAGGGGTCTATTCCAATGGAATTTCATGCCTTTCGGTCTTATGAACGCCCCTGCACATTTGTACGCATGATGCGTCGAATCCTATCTCATCGCTCAGATGTCATTGCGTATCTTGATGACATCTGTCTTTTCAGTGATACTTGGAACGATCACTATAATGGTATAAATGAACTATTGTCTATCTTACGCGAGCATAACCTGACAGCGAAACCATCGAAAGCATGTATTGGTTTTAGCGAAATATCTCTTTCTTAGGACACCGTGTTGGTCATGGGTTCCTAAAAACAGAAGACCATAATACAAGTAAGATACTTAACATTTCTATTCCTAAGACTAAGACTAAAAAGCAAGTACGAAGTCTCTTAGGTCTAATACAATTTTATGGACGATTCATCCCGAATCTGTCCTCCATTATGTCACCTCTTTCTTCCTTGCTAAAGAAAGGGTCTCCTAATGTAGTCCATTGGACTCAAGAATGTCAATCCTCTTTGGATAAGGTTAAAACTATGTTTTCTACTTCACCTATCCTAGTATTGCCTTCTAAGGATAAGACATTTATTCTTCGTAGTGACGCTTCATCCACCGGGATTGGAGCTGCACTAATGCAAGAGTACTCTGGAACTCTGCATCCTGTGATGTATATTTCTCGGAAATTAAATGCCGCAGAGAAGAATTACTCGGTCCTAGACCGTGAATTATTGGCTATGGGTTGGTCAATCCTTAAAACTGCAAAGATTTCTTCTGGGCGCGCATTTCATTGTGGAAACTGACCAGAAAGCTCTTACGGCTATTCAGAGTAAAAATCTGAAGAGCGCGAGATCAACGCGATACGCGATTGCTCTACAGCCATTTCATTTTCGGTGCGAGCTATCCGTGGGTCAGAAAATGTGATGGCAGATATTTTGTCTAGATGCCCACATGATTCATAACTGTTATACAACTTTGATACAGTTGTTTCTATGTTGAAATGTGTACACATATGTAATATATCATATATTGATTGTAACACTACTTAGCGGTTCATTGATATTTATTCACCGCTGATCTTTCAATGTTTTTCGTCTTTGATGATCATGATGTTAAGATATCTTAGATGAAATTTATGTATAAACTAATGTGGAAATTGTGTCATTGCTAATATTGTAGTATGCGTTGGTGACACCTCTCTGGAAATATTTATACTTAGAGAAGTACTTTCTCTAAGGTCATAAAACTTATGCTTATCATCTGCGCATTGTTATTGGTGCGTTGTGAGCCTATTGTATGTTGCTCCTAGATGTATTTCAAAAAAAAAAAAATGTACCATTTTTTTTTTTCCCGAGGGGTGTGGTAATCTGTTGCGTGCATATTTTGACGCACATATTACAAAAAATCGATATGGCTATTTAATATGGGAAAAATATAGACATTCATTCATTTGTGTATGAAAATGCTGTTTATGGTAAAAGCGAGATAATCCATGTTTGATTCACACTTTTGATTATAGGAGAAATCGTTCTGGATATTGATCCAGCGCAAGGATATTGCGCTTGCGTTTGTACTTATTTTTTAGGGCCAGAAAATATATTAATTTGCTTATTGTGTTTATGGCCTGAATTCATATGTATTACATATTATTAGTACAAGTAGAATCAGTCCTATATTGTATATTTTGGATGGGTAGGAGGGACTAGATTCTTGTATTCCGGTCTAGCGGAAGTATGAGTTGTCTTGACAAGTCGTGATGAGTTCCGATGTACTGCTTACAAATGGCGGGGTACGTTTTTCAAGAGCTGGTCCTTTCGTCAGAAAAAATGTCTTACGACGTGGTTTTTCTTCTGAAGGACATGATGTCTCTACGATAGTTTGTGTTAGACCCTCTCATTATGTCAGTATATAGATGATTCGGACTCCAGGTAAACCCAGCTCCTATTTTTGATGATCTCTCGTCGGTTAGGCCTAGCTTGACTTTTGTGCTTCGCTATGCTAGTGTCGTGTTTGGTATCGACGAAGATGACAGATTTTCCTGCAGCGGTTATGGCTACGTGAAATAACCTGATCACCGTAGAGCTGTATGGAAACATTTATGAAATCATTTATATACCCATTATAAATTAACTCTGGCTTATATTCTCCTTCCTATGAATGAGTGAACGACAACTCAGGGAGGCAGCCATGTTGGATTTCGGTCACCATATGTTTTGATCACTGCCAAGAGAACAGATTATTTATCTTATTATCGGACAGTGACAGAGAGATCTCAATCCTGCTAGAAACCCCCTTTCGTGGTTTCATAATATATACTACAAACTATGGACGTCAAGTAACTTTAGTTATTTATCGATCTGCCTTCACTGACGCGTTTAGTCAGATAGGGGAATGCGGCCATAATGTATCATGACATTGAACTTTTGATGTACTGCCATTATTTCTGAATGTGTCATGACTTCAGATCTGCTATGTATACCTACAAATTGATATGTCAACATACCATGATGTACTCGTATGTCCCAGTGTGTACGTCTGAATAAATTGAGTAAACAAAGATTCCAGCAGTCTGCATTGGTGCCTTGTAGACACATGTGTATGAGTGGTTATATTGGTCAGCACACGAACAGTACACAATTCGCGGTAATCACACTCTACACTTCTACTTCATACATACACCATCCTGCGTCGGCTGAAGTGACCAAGTTTAGGGCCTGCTTCCCCTGGAGCCTTTGCCTTCCCTAACTCAGGACTAGGGTGAGTTACCCATTTACAGCTGGGTAGACTGGAGCATGCCTGATCTCAACAACACACCACTCTTCCTTACAGAGCATCCAGTGTGTGTGTGAAAGCAACTTCAACAGAGCAGACAGAAACCTGAAACTTTACAATGCCCCTTATCTATTTGTAACAGTCATAGACTGGGTGATGCGCCAGACAACAGAGGGCAATCCAAGAGGAATAAGATGGACTACATTTTCTACATTGGAAGATCTGGAATATGCAGATGACATTGCACTGCTAGCACATTCACATCAACACATCCAGGAAAAAACGGATAGACTTAATAAGTATAGCCAGCAGGTGGGCTTGAACCTCAACCTAAAGAAGACAGAGGTCATGACGCTCAATGTGAGCAACCCTGAGCCCATATCAGTAAGGAATCAGCAACTGGAACAGACAGATGCCTTCACATACCTACGATGCATAGTAATACCAGACGGCGGAGCAAGCAGAGACATCAACAACAGAATAAACAAAGCAAGAACAGCCTTCTTTAGTCTAAACAACATCTGGAAGTCCTCTCAGTACAGCACAAGCACAAAATTAGGATTATATCAGAGCCGGGTGCTTTCTGTGCTTCACTATGGCCCGGAGAGCTGGAGAGTTACAGAGAAGGAAATGTCGAAATTGTCCACTTTTCACACAACATGCCTAAGAAAAAATTATCTGAATCTTTTGGCCGAATACCATCACCAACCAAGATCTACTTACTCGGAGCAAGCAAGAGGACATGCACACCATCGTAGCTGGCAGACGCTGGAGCTGGGTTGGCCATGTCCTCTGAAGAGACCCCTATGCCATCACAAGAACAGCTATGCTATGGACCACAGAAGGAAAACGAAAGAGAAGCCGACCAAAACAACTTGGCGGAGGACTGTGGAGGCTGAGATGCAAAGAATGAACCAGAGTTGGGGCACTGTACGAAGGAAGGCCGCCGACCGAGCAAAGTGGAATCAATTTGTTGTTGCCCTACAAGACGCCACTAGGCGTTATGGCCACTGACTGCTTTGACGGTCGGCGGCTAAGGATCTGTGATAGGGTGGGCGAGATGATGATGATGACGTTATATTGTGATGTTTGATCACTCTCTTTTCACACTCGCAACCGACCCTAATCAACAATAAAACTCTTGATTCTAAAGGCAGGGGCTGTATTTATTTTTACAACCCATTTAGTGACTAAGAGCACACTGAAACAAACATTAAACAAATAAACCAGCAAACAAAACACCCAGCTAGTGCTCAGTTGCTAATGTGCCATGTCTTTGTTCTTCTGCTACCGACACAGGGCTAGCCTAACTTCGTTTCTCTCTCGTCCGGACTGAATCTTCAAATAGCTCTGTTTTCCGCTCGCTATCTCCTTGTATAGGCCCTTGACGAATCACTCAACTTACTGCGCGCTGCGCGGATTAATTTGCGCCACGTAAATAACACTCGCGATATTTGCTTTATCAGGCACGAAAACACAGATATGGCACACAATTATCAAATATATCACACGACTACCAAATATAGCACACGACTTTGCACGAAAATTAATTATTAGGCTTTATTATGGCCTTTTCATCAATCTTGAAGACTTTTTCATCCCAGCATACTTCGCGCACATCAAAAATATGGGCGATAAATGTGCCACTCACAATGAAGGGGGAAGCTGGGGTGTCTTCCCGTGAAGGGGTAAGCCGGGTGTCTTTCCGGCCCTCTATCACAATATCTCCCTCCGGATTTTGTTGTCGTCCAGGACAACATCACAATCACTACCTCTGGCGCGCTTCAATTTGTAACCTCTCAGATCGTTGATGCTGCGCCGCAGGACTCTTTCTGAGCGGCGATGCTTTGGGCTGAGCTCTGTAATAGGTACACAGCCCGGCTGGGGACTCTCTTGGTCGTCATGTTCCTACGTTGTCGGACTGGCAGTTGCTGTGGTCTAGAAGACTCGCTCCCCTGTGCTGCGTCGCTGTCTGCCCGTGACATCTGCCTGTCAGTGCTTGCAGCTGTCGACTATGAAGGGAGATCGCTCTTGACGGGTTTTCCACTCATTTTGTGTGGACGGTGGCTTACGTTCCCCACAATCTGCCTTTGATGAGTCTACTCCTCTGCTGAACCTTGATTTGCACCCCTCCTATCTGCTTAGGACGGGTTTCCTCCCCTAGACAACGGCCAATTCTCTCGGCGCCCTTAGTGTGACAGTTGTCGTGGCCATCTCTTGGCTTACGCCCTAAAGGCAACCTGGTTGTGACAGTCCATCTAGGGAAAGAGCTCCTTGAGGGATAGGCGGCTATCAAATGTTCAGTTGACTTGCATCTAAAAACATCGTTTGGGAAAAGGGCCTTGAGGGCACTTGGCTGCCATGTGGTCTGATAGGTCTCCACAATTGTAGCATCTTATCTTTCTGGGCTTCCTCTGTGCCATGGGTCGCCCCTGAATGCTGCCCTTACATTCTTGACCGCCAATGCCGCATACATAAATTGCTTCCATGCCCTGAAACCGATGGTTTGCTGTCTCAAACTCTACTCGTTCATTCCTCGCCATTTCATTCCATCAGCCTGTGAGACTCCGGAATACCCTTTCTGGAGATCTGGGTTTGATGTACGAATACATCAATACCTCCCATCATTCGGCGTGATGAACCCCTCATTCCCTCTGGACACTGTACCACCTTGCACAAACCCTTTTCGCAGCCTTGTCGGTGCAGCTGCGTTTGTTTGGTGCTGTCAGGGGGTCACAGCTTTCCTTGACAACAGCCTGACTCTCACATACAAGAAGGTCTAGTTTGAGTTGATATTTTCTTTCCATTGGGGCTGTTCGGGAACACTACCACCTCGTCTTGCGTTGGCTGTTCCCCGCGGTGGCATGGTGCTCTCTTTTCTCTGCACCTCCTCTTGAGCTGGCGAACTGGCTTGTGACAACTGAGCTAGCTGGCCCTTCAGGAGAGATATTTCTGCCTTAAGTGCTTCCTCTTCACTGTGGGCTCCTGGACTGGCTATCTGCACATCAGACCGGGCAAGAAAAGGCGAAGATAGTATGAGAGTATTTTGTACATAAAAACTGGACAGAAATGTTATCAGAAACTGGTAACCAATAATTTATGATTAATATTAACTAGTTGGAGGGAAGATGGCAACCGGGCACGAAGGACCAACGTGTTGATGACCGTGCGTAAAAAAGAAGACGCCAAGGAACTCAAATGTCTGCATCTTAAACAACTCGTAGTTACTCAACTTAATAGTTTACGCCCAGTTGTTAATATCGCCAGTGAATCAGACACTGGGTCGGGTGTGTGGTGAATCTTGATTGAAAAGTAGGTTAAAAAGTAATTTTCCCCAGTAATAGAAGAGAGAGATTTTTCGTCCCGGTAAAATTTACCTTTATGTGCAATGACTAGTTCTAGATTGTTAAGTCAGGGAAGAATAATATGTATATTTTTTATTATTCATTTGGTATTTCACGTTTACTTGATGGATTTCTACCTGTATATCTATGGTGGGGTTGGGTTACTTTGAGGTGAGAATACTATATTTAGATTTCTGGACACAGCGTGATGTATAAGGGAAAAAACGTAAGGGCAATCGTTTGAGACCAGGCGTTCCATACTCTGTATTGCTAACCGGCGGGAGCATGGAAACACCAAAGCTGACAACTAGGATGTTCCATTTACAGGCCCAATCACATAGAAAGCATTTTGATCGCTATTTGGCTGCAGTTTGTTTTCGGTGACGTTAACCGATGAGTTTTCGTGTGAATGATGTTCCCAAATCCTCATCAGGGGTCATATAACGACACGCATGTTATCAGCGCCGCCATAGTCCGTCACTTACGACCATGTTCCAAGACTGCAGCTAAATGAATATTGAGATTGACAACCTGTTAGAAAGTTAGGTGGGGGTTTGATTCCTCATTTAACGGAAGAGTAATATTTGTTGTACATAATAGAAGAGAATATTTTTATTTTTATGTCCAGTTGAGTTTTTATATTAATTTAATACTTATGGTTATCGTGTAGAATGGTTTAGAGGGAGCAGGTGGGCTTGACTTGGGAGATATATATTTCTCTTAATCAGGCTCTCCTGAGGGAGCATTGAGGATTACCAAATCTGTGTAAGGCTTTGCCTCCAATTATGAAGTAAATTTCCATAATGCTCGATTTGCCAGTTAGTACGGTATTATCCCGGTAGCTCAATCTGTGTTCTCATTGGTGAGATTAGCCAAGCCTCATGCAAAAAACACCATAACTTCGTCTCATTGGAAAGACAAATTGCCATGTTTGTGGATGTGTGGTGGGGAAATAGCAATGATGTGTGTTGCTCTTGGCAGTAGTGGTATTTGGCTTAGCCAAACCGATGTTATCACGGTGAATTGACTGCCAGGCCTCAATGCACACACACCCTTATCTCAGTGCATTTGAGACGGACACGCACTATGTTGTGTTGTGCGTGTGTGAGTAGTGTGAGGGTGTCTACGGTGGCATGGAAGGACTGTTTGACACAGGTAGAGAGTTATCGTTATTCTCAAAAAATGTTTTTAATTAGTTTCAGTTGACTTTGTTTTGCTTTCTTCAGATTTAGAACAAACATGTAGCAATTATGGCTGGGTCGTTTAGTTTGTATGGTGTTACTGTTCGCTGGCGCTTTATTTGTTTCCACATCCCGCTTGCACTTCAGTGTGCTCTTAGTCCAACTGGAATGGGGGTTGGTAAAAAATAACATTCAGCCCCCTGCCTCCCACGGCATTCCCAATCAAAGCGTTTTATTGTTGTTTCGGGTCGGGTTCAGTAGAGGTGTATGCAAAAGTGAGTGATCACCAACATCAACAAATATAATCAATCATCCATGCATCTCGCTCCAACACCTATCGCACATGTATTCAAAGAAGAAGAAGAAAGATCATCCCCTATAACTCCTTTCTCTATGGTAATATAGATATTCTTCATGATTGTACAACCCCTAATTACCAGTTTTATGAAAAGAATTAATTGAAACTCTTTATCTTTCACGGCACCTTTAGCTGTGAGATTAATATAAACAAAAGATAAGAAATATGTAATAATAATCTAGTATAAGAATCTATACTCTAACCTTCTTTCTTCCCTTCTCCGCAATATCCTTTACGCGGAAACACAATTCACTCACAAGAAATGAATTATTATCCTCTATGAATAAACACGTGTATTTAGAGCATAAGGCGTTTTAGGGATTGTATCTCTGCCTTCACCAACATGTAAAAACTGGACTCCCTCTCTTAGCAAGCTACGCGGTAGATTATACTATTTCTGGAAGTCAATACTCAACCAATCATTATTAATAGAACACCACCTGTGGCCTCCTACTACTACATTTCAAAGGATCGCTCTTCGTCCCCCTGTCGCAGTCCAAACTTGAGAGGGTTAGGTTTTAGAAATTCTCGCGACCAACAAACTTCGTTCTGCCTGACGTTGTTTGACAATAAAAGGTATTCGGAGATAATTAGGGCGAGGCTATACACTGCCAACAACGTGCTGCACATTTGCTAGTAACCTTACTCTCTGGTTGTTACTAAGATTGAAATTATTTCACAACTGGAGCGCCATAGCATAAGTGGCGTACCAATGTGGTGACCAGTCGCTTGTCTGGAACAGCGGCCTAACTCACGCAATACAATATCCGAGAAGAAGCGCAAAAAAGATGATAACAACATGTCACAACAGAATTCGTATAATGGCCCAGATGTCCTGATTTGGATAACCCACGATGTGTTTATCCACATGAGTGAAAATGTACCCTCAGATGCAATGTGGCATTCACAATGCTTTTTTTAGACATGAATATCAGTATTGGGGGGGATACTCAATCTCCATAAAACGACTTTTTTTACAACACAGAATGATATCACGAAAGATACAAATGCCGGTCTCTCTAGATACAGAGTTCGCTCAGTAATCTCCAAAAAACGAATGTTGAAATAGCGCAAAACGTAGGCGAATAGGAATGATGACGGATGAAAAAAGAGCACTAATGTTGGGAAGAAATACTCCAAAATACGAGAGATTTAGGCATAAAGCATATTGACCTTTTCACGGCCATTGCGCACAGCTTCGTTTATTACAAATTCATCTCATTCTGCTAATTACCTTATGATAGGAAGGGTTATATTATCGCTTTCTTGAATGTAAAATCATTTTGCTTTCGCACTTTACTCCTAAAAATTTGCTAAAGAGAGATAAACTCTCTCATTTGAGGTTGTTTGTGGGGACACACACTTTCTTTTCAACAGGGAAATCAACAGTTTCAGATTTGTATGTATGTCACTATTCTGGTATCCACGTGTTGTGTTCATCAGTTTATTTAAAGGCTAGACGAGTGTGTGGACTAAATTTTTTTATGCCCCAGTGAAGCATTACCCATTTCTTAAGAAGGTTGCTTACCACCAAAAACAAATCTTGGCCAGCAGTACTCAATTACACACAATGCTGAGTGACGTATTAAATTGCCCATCTCAGATTCTCTCATAGGAAAAATAAACGAAACGCCCAGAGATAATATGTCTTCACCAAAACTGCTCAGTCAATTTTTTGCTCTACCATTCACAGCAAATCTGTAAATTACAATTCTGGTAGCACCAGCTTACATTTTTTTTCCAAACATGCATCTTTTGCACTGTCATTATCTTTGATATAAATTTTAAACTCAAGGCTCACCATAATGGTTTAATTTTCAATGGACCCTGCTTGACCAAATGCTTTACTGTTTACCATACCTTTGCATGGTAGAGTGGTAAATTCGTGTCGATGCCAAGAGACCAAGCTTCACAAAAACATTACCAAGCCAGCAGACTCCCAATCACAATTCTGAACTACTTGCAACTCGGTGCAAATGTTTACATTAGTATAAACTTTTACAAAAATAAAAGATAACACAAAGGCATTTTAAAAACCTTCATAACTTAAAGTACGATGTAGCAAAAACAATAATGCAGGTAAAAGAAATATGTTTCTAAATTATAATATTTATGGAGGAACCAAAAAAAGTTACCATTAATACTCTGTTTAAAAAGTTAAGGCAAAGGGGCACACATAATAGTAAGTTTCATGACAGTAACATACCTTCACAAATTTATATTACAGCAGTCGCTTCACAGATTATTCACACACTTGATGAAGTTTCCCCAGTCTTGGTTCTAACGTACCCAAGAACCAAGCTGGTGGAAACATGTCTGGATAACTGCAACCTTTTTTAAAATATCGAACATCAGGACTCCTCTGTGACCAAGCGACATGTCACAATAACAAAGACATAAGAATATATAAAACACACTTAAAATTGAGAAATCAAATGTCGCACTGTAACGCCTTTACAATGGAAATGATGACCTAATGTTATCTTGTAATTATGAGCAAAGTCATCCGTTATTCTTGAAACTAAGAAAAATGTCGACTGAGATGCTTCGGAAGTGTGGTTTCTTACTTAATAGTAGTTTCATGTAAAAAAAACGTGATCATCGTGGTGGATTAGATAGTGTTGACACAGTGGGCAGCTCCACTTTCTATTGTTACTCATTCTCACAGCTAAGTAGACCAGCAGTCGATATTATACAGGAACCCCAACTTTGGTTAATAGGGTTAGGATTTAGCAGACTACTCTATAGAAACCTTTTTGAAATAATGAAGCTCAGTGGGCCATTTCTTATGATGTCAATAAGTAAGTCGCACCAAACGTTGTTAAGGGATTAGGTTTGAGGATACCTAAACATAAAACATTACTCCTATTTAATGACGTCTCCTGAATTATATTTTTATGGCCCTATCGAAATTACGGCCCATGTGTTCTCTTCATTTCCCCAACCCCAACTAATCCTAACCACTTACACCTGTTTACTGCGTCTCCTGAAGCACCTTTTTTTTAATGCTTATACGAACAGAGGGTCCAGCTGTGCTCCATTTCAAAAACTCTTTGCCTCAGTACTAATGACTAATATTTTTTACCCATTACGCTCACAGTTACGTACGTTTTACAAGTGACTGTAGGAACAAGTCTTGCTTCCTTCCATCGCTAACTCTGGCCTTTCTCTAGTTGGACGGTAACCAGGATCTCATTTTTTGAGGAAATTTTCCAAACCCTCCTCCGCCCCCCCAAAAAAATAAAAAATAAAAACAACAACAACAACAAAAAGAAACAAAAAAAAAAATGGCTGAGGAGTGTCACGCAACACAGATATTAAATTCCGGGATGGGACAAACATCTTAACTTTTCCTTATGATATTATAAAGTACCAGAAAGTGGCTCAGACAGAACAGGAAATAGTCCAAGGCATACCACGAGAACCCAACTAAGAAGGGCGGTTTTTTTCTAAAAAAAAATATGGAAGTTGGGTATAAAGGCGGTAAATTCCCACATGGCCTGTCGTGATGTGAGTGCTCTCTATAACAACTACCATAGTGAAAGCAGACACTATCAGACATCACTTTTCAGTGGGAAGAACATTGGAAAGGCAAAGGTACGCAGGGATAAGTATACAATGTACTGTTAAAAAAAAGATAAACGCTCATAGCTACCTGAAGGCACACACTTCCATAAATTTTAACTTCAATAATTTTTTTAATTTAATGAACGTTAATTTTGTTATCTCTAAAAAAGTTGATACAAACAAAAGAACAAAACTCCCAACTTAGGGTGTTCATCCCAAATCCAATTGACAGTTGTTTTGCCTCTCATCTGGGTCACGCAGGGTTTTTTGGGCGTACGGAACTTTCTCTCACCACGCTCTATAGGTTAACTGCGATGTAGTGGCCTCTTCCTTCTGCATCACTGATCACACGACAACGAACTGAGTATCTACCCTGGCGCCAAAATGGAATATGCTCGATCAGACGGCTTGATGTGGGAACATGGTGGGATGGTACTGCCCCTACTATTCCTGGAGTGCATGGTAACTAAGATCAAGACGTTAGGAATGGTAAGCAATCAACTTACATCGGCGAACTAAATCCACGTTTATGGAAGTCCAGCACTCTCAAACTCACCAACTCAGCTGTGCTCAATCTGGAATCTCTTGTACTCGTGGAGACATCCTGAAGATGGGTCACATGACGGGAACTAGGTATTGAGAAAATGATTTGTATGGCTCTGTCAGGAAATACTTGCGTAGGTCAACCACACGTGCACAATGGGCGTCATGGCGTATGACTACTGTTGAAATACACACAGAAACCTTTTGGGGCCTCAGCTCCAAAATGACGTAGGAAGGACATGGAACGAGTCTGAAGAGAATGAACATATTCACTTGAACACACAGATATCTGTTGTGCATTCTCAATCCTCTCCTTCTAATAGCAATTGAAACAAAACTCACTCAAAATATACTAACTTCACGTTATGACAACTGTCTATATGATCACACCACCCACTTGCACCTCCACCACGATAGCGGCGGTAGCTTTCATCCATCACAATTTTGGGACAAAAACGTCTCTCGCATTCGGACTTACGGTAGAACTCCTACTACGCCCGTTCAATCCAATGAACGCCTGCCAACTCACAAAAAGAAAAGCATTCTGTCACTAAACCAGACAAAAAATCGTCTCCATCTGATTGTCAGCTGTCCAGGGACGATGCTGGGTTGGCACCATAAAATAGAAGTCCTCGATTTTCGGCGATCATGGACCGGACGACAAAAGTACCATTGCAGCGACAGGATTCCTCCGTTCGAAAGTCTCGTTGTGACCATATAGTCCAGGTCATGGCAGAGGTCTATTCCGGAACAAGTATTCATGAAAATCAGACAAATGACCTCGTCATGCAGGCAGATAGAAACATACACTCCTGGGACAGTTGAGGTTGCTGTTGTAAATCCTAGTCTCTGAAGGTGACAACCAGTATAAGACACGTGAAGATAATAATGCGATGCCATCAGCTGGTGTTAGTGCAGAATTTGGGTCGTCCAACTGCGATGCCGAGTCTTTCTAACTCAGAGCCATTGGACTTAGGTAGAAACCGGTTGCAAGAGATCGATGTTGGTCTTACTACTGACTGCAGTTTAGATGCTGGCAAACCTGACTATTGAAACTTTCCCCTGCATTTTGCAGCTCGGCCCATAAAAGCAATGTCCTTATATATTCCATTCAGAATAGAGACGCCACCATTACAATGTCTGCTTGAAACAAGTACTGATTTTGTATGTGTGTAGCGTTTATTCCCCTTTTTATAGGGTTTCAGTATAGCAAGTTAGTCAAGTGTATATGTGTGTCACCACTAACAAAAATTGTAGTTGACTTTCACGTTAAGCAACGCGACAACTTGTGCTCAGATTGGTACCAAAAACTTGATATAACACCAAAACACATTCATAATACACATATTGACCACAATGCGTTGTTTAACAGATTACAAAAAACCTCGAAAGCCATAATATTCACAAGCGTCAAAAACGTGCATGTGATACCACTGATAAAAGAAAACATTCGAGGCTGGTTTAGTATATACACATCAAAGACAACCTAATTTTACTACACATAACAACAAAAATCAACCCAAAAAACATTCAAAAAATTTACAAACACCATAAAAAAAACAAATAAACCCAAAAAACATTGAAAAATGAAAAATCGGTTTATGTCCCCATACGCATGCGTTTCTTCATTCTTTCTGAACTCAGTATATTTGGAGCAGTCCGAATAACGTGATTTGATCGCGGACATATCGATTCAAGGTTTTATATGTCGAACCTGATCATACAGAAGTGCAAGCGAGGTCTGGCGCTCCTTAACAAAAATCAAATGGAATCGCATGCACACTCGGAACCCCTGACCGAACTATATGTTTTTACTCTCTGTGTCATCTACGCTGTCAGTTAATGTCACAATGATCGAACGACTGGCAACGCATGTCAAGTAATGAATAGGTTGCAGTTCGCTAAGTTCTTGGGGCAGGTCATCACGTTGCACTAACACCACATGTCGACATGTTATGCCGATAAATTCTCCCCAGATTGGCTGTACTGATTAGATCAAGCCCCTTATGGTTGGCCCAGGCAAAAGTATTTATGTGGGTTACCACAAACAAATAGCAGACATCACACTCACAGGTGCACCATAGCAACTGACGTCAATCCCCAAACCCCCAGTGGCTACACGAAATGCAAAAATCAATGCAAATCGAGCCCCGGCCGATCTAATATCTTTAGATGGCCGCAGAAGCAGTAGGCTTCTCGAACTCTAGGGTCAAGCGTGACACAAGTGATAGAACAAAACCAACCCTACACACACGGGCATAACGCCAAGTATTGTATCGACCAAACCCATCCCCCCCCCCCCCCTGAGAGGAAGTAGGTCAGGGGAAGAAGAAAAACATATCAGCGACACCACATTCAAAACCTGCCGAACCCGCATATATAATCTATGAGACAATGCAGAGCAGCAACGAGAGCCTGCACTAGAGCGATCTCTGTGGCAATGGGGAAAAAAATAAACGCCAGGAGCTCTGAATGATCTTAACTCAGGTGATAAGTCCGGGGGCAAAGCTGGGGATTGGGTTGACTCCATTGTGTATACGGGGGGTGGGCAACTGATGTGTCTCCTTCCCTAAAGTCGGGCGTAGTGAGCCGTCATTCCCAAATACAGGGAACAGCGACCCTTCTCTGCATAGAATCAAAAGGGATTACAGGCGGCTCGGGCGACAGTGGTGTACGTATTGGAGGATGGTTCATGAAAAAACCTCCAGAATGAGGAAAGTGAGGTAAAGGCAGTTACTGGGGCCAGGTACGTTTGAGGTGGCGCGTCTGAAGGGTCGCCGTCCTTCAATCGCGTTGGTTGTCAGTCATTGTTATATATGGTCAGAATCTCCCCATAGCGCATAGGCTTCAGGAAAGGGGGTTCCTCAGAAATGGATTCGGGTCATCGCTGCATAGGTTACGAGGAATGGAAAAACATCGGCTATAGAAGCCTCACAAGGTCTTTGAAGAACGTGGTCGCCCTGCAGTTGATCAAATACACACGTTCTGGATCATGCGCAAGGACTGGAGAGCCTGGGGTAGAACTGTGACTCGAAGCTGCGACTTCTTTCTGTTAAAGGATGGGCGGGGGGTATTGCCACAAAGCAAGGACGGCATGAGATAAATGGTCGCCGGTTGACAGATACTATAGCGAGTTATCTAAGCCAATGACTCTCAGACCACTGCAATCCTGAGAAATATACGGGAGACACACTGACAATCGGTCAGGGGGGGAATCATCTAGGGGCGCTGATGTATGCTGTCGAGTTTGGCATCAAAATTCTCAAACGTTGAGGTACTCGAGGGGTGGAGAAATTCGTGGTAAGCATTCCACGGCTCCAACGTACAAATACACTCAGCATCACTTCGTACAACCTGTTAATCAAAAGCTACCTATCAACCAATACCACTGCAGACATTCGGGGTACTGAGCACGCTTTCCACATAATACTGTGACTATAACACCCCATAACTGCGCGAAGCCCATCCTACTCTAACCCCCCCTTACCACCTACGTGTATGGTACAGCCAAGAGTTTGATCCCCATAGCCCGATCGTAATTATCTATGGGTAATACCCTGTGCTACAATTGAGTGCCCTATATGTAAAGAATACGCCTGGGTCATGTACCTGCCAAACAAAAAAACCGGCTTATTGATTATATTCACATTATTACTCTCGGATATTCATTTGCCATAGTGAATACATAATTCCGGCAGTAAGAAATAACATAACCCCATAAACTCAACCAATCAATCTACACACGATCGCGGGACTATGCCAGGCAGTTGAAGTAGGGGCAGGGAGCGCGTTAATGTACTTATTATGAGGACAATGTAAAAATCGAGAACAATGAGGGATTAGCGGCTGTGTGATGTGGGTTGCTGTAGATAGGAAATGCCGCCCCCGATACCCAATCCTATTCGTGTAACTCCTTTTGCTCTAGTCGTTGATCGCGAACTACACCCTCCCATGCGTATGATGGTGGACGTCAGCTACTAATACTGCGACATGATTTTCGTTTTTACATATGAGGTCAAGCTACTGAAACAGTCACTGGGGTGAGAAGGTGATGTGGGAGTAGTCAGGTATGATGGGCGATCATTTAATTCATGTACTTTTGTATGAGCCTCCAAGGGGAGTATCGATGTGGGAGTGGGATGGTTACTGCGGTGATATCTGGAGCTAGGACGCAGGGTACTCATTTCCGTCTATGTTTTGAGGATGCGCATGATCCTGTGAATATATAACGCAAGGGTGTATGGTAGTATTGACAATATCTACTTGATGCCTGCTTTTGAGCAATGCCGATAGAGATATTGTCTTATATTGTAAGGTGGATTTGTGTGAGATCCGATGTCACCCCTAAGAGTGTAAAAGCGAGTTTCTTTTTTATCTTTAGCACTACCTAAATGAGGTAGCGAAGGATTAGGTTTCTAGAGAAAATCGTATGGCATGTAGTGAGTAGAGTCACCCCCCCCCCCACCACGTCTGATGACACAGTACACTTGCCTTGTAGGACCTCCACAGTAGGAGATTAATTGTGGAGAATCCAAAGGAGTGGAGTAAGCTAGTGAAAAGGAGAGGTAGGGGCTTTTTTTTTATTGGATAAATAAGGAAGGTATATTAGTAGGTCAGAGTAGCGATTACTAGCTGTGCCTGTGTAACTATAAAGGATGTTGGTTGCTGGGAGTTGAATGTTTTAAGTGGGTCGTGGGGAGTGGCTGGAGGGTCATGACTCAATAAAATTGAGGTAGTATTTCTGGGGTGCGTAATATGTCTAGTTGTTAGATCCTGGGTAAGTGGGCTAACAGTAGAAAGTGTGGTGGTGTGATGCCACAGACCACTGGTATTGAAGATTGAAAGGGGTTAGCGTTCTGAATACCGAAACGTATAATGGAGCGCGTGATGTTTTGTGGGGAGATTGTCCCCCTAGGGTACGTGATGTCGGGAGTATAAGGTGCCTGATAGGTGTGTGTGTGTGTGTAGCTGTAGGAGCTGTGTGTGTGTTGTAGTGTGATGTGGTGGGTAGTCGATAGTCGTGTCGGAGTTTTATAGAATTATTGGAGGGAAAGGATAGATTAGGGTTAAGGAGGGATGTAAGTGCATATGTTCAAAGGCTTGATTAGATAAGTTGGAGGGAAGGGTGCAGGAGTATTTACAAGTTAATGGGTATAGTGTTGTTCGTTGATTGGTGGGCGAGTAATGGGGGGCGTGTTTTGTGAAGTAGTGGGGCTTGGTGGCGGGTTGCCGCGGCTTTAGGTATGTGATTTGACCCACCCCATAAGCACAACCTGTCAGAGTGGCCAAAAAAAAAAAACGGGTGGTTTTTTCTCTTCTGGACCCCCAATAGCCGGGCGGGGGCGGAGAACAACCGGCAAGGTTGTAATCTGCGAGTGGGGGATAGGCACAACGACGTCTCTGTGGTCTGGCATAGAATGCACAGGGACAGTGGGGAAATGGAAGGATAGGGTGTGGCCGCCGGACAGACGAGGGAATTAAGCATTATTAGTCACCACAACCCCCTGTGTAGCAAGCGTATTTCAATAGCTTGTGTATGTTTTTTTTACCCTGCTATTAAATTCACAGACTTTAATTTGCCGTTAGGTACAAAGTCGAAAGACTATGATGATGCGGTAAAATAACTGCATTTTTGGTCAAAATTCAAATTAGGGTTAGTCACCTATTTAGGTGTATCTTGTTTTATGGGAATTTAGGGGCCCCAAGCACCAGAAGGTTTGCTCGTCGGGGGGTGGTGGGGGGCAGGCTCACGGGGGATCCTTATGCTGTAGAATTGTCATAGGAGTCCGTACACAAGAAAAAAACAAATACAAAAACTTGGGTAGACTGCAAAGAAGCCCCCCTTAGACAATAAAATGGCAACGGTTGATTTCTGTGGAGAGAAGTGGGGCTGGCTCAACTGTTCTTGCCTAAGTCCACATTCAGGTTGGTGGATGCTTTGGTCCGCAATCCTCGTTTGTCAGGATAGATTCCGCTTGGAAACGAACCATTCTAAGTATGATATTCTGGTGTAGGTATTTGTACCACATTTAATCCGGTTCTATTCTAGTGGGACGGGGACATGGACAACGGTAAAGTCCGGAATTACATATGTTTTGGTTGACCACAACTACCCACCACCCCAAGTCATGTCGAGGTAGCTACTTGGTTAATCTCCGGGCATTTTCAGTTAGTTTATAAAACTAATTATAAATGTTTTGTGGCCCCCACCACACACAGGTTTTGGTACAGAGCTAAATGCTTGATTGTGTCTTCTCCAGCAAATCGAGTGCGAGCTTCGTCCGTATTGCTTACGCAGGCATCATTCTTCGACATTTAGGACCTCATAACAACTTATACACCACTGGCGACCGGCAGAGAGATAAAAAAGGCTCTGGGTAGAATCTGATGTCTGTTGTTGATGTTCCGTGGAGTGGGACAAATGACAGAAAAGATAGTGAAAAACTTAATTCCCGCGGAAATAAGTTGGGAATAGACTTTGAGATAGTTTATACTGGTTGTTCAGGAGTGGGTAATGTTTTTAATGTCTGTGTGCCTAATCGAAATTGATTGTGTGCTAATTTGCTATATTTGTCGGTCGAGGGTGATTAGACGTAAATGGCGGGAGGTCTTTTATTCTATGAAATTATGATTTTTAATAATGGGGAGAGGGAACAAAGATGCAGGAGATTTAATGGGTCGTTACAGTGTCTAGAGTGTGATGGTGCAAGTAGTAATATTTAACTGGGGATTTTTCTAAATCACAAAGGTTTAGAATTTAGGGGCAGGCCGATACAATCAATTAAGCACAAGAGTACTGGGTGTGCTTTAGGACGTTCGGAGCGGGAGTTGCGAGATTTGGGAGGCTGAGAGTGTTGTCGTTTTAAGAGCAAATTACACAATTAATTAGTTTGTTGCGGGTGCGACTACCCAGACTAGGCATTTGGGATTTAATAGAGAGGGCACGTAGAGCAGGCATGATGAGTTAGTAGGGTGCTTAGGGTATATTACTAATGGCACACCGAACACATAGGGAGGATGACTCCCAAGAGAGAGAAGAAGAGTGGGAGAGAGGAGAGCGATTTACGCCGGGAGGTTAGGGGGACGTTTTAGGAAGGAACATTCTATCTAGTCGATTTTTGGTTTATAAACAGGACGTTTTTTTTATGCAACATTTTGGAATCAAGAGGCGGAGACTACTGGGAATCTGGGCTGCGGAAGGTCTGGGGGTCTGCCTAGGTTTTTTTTTCTTTTGTTTCATCTTCCCTCATTAATTACCGTGACATGTCACTAATAAACAAACAAAAAAATTCCCTAAAAATGTTCCGCAAGTAACGGCGTCACCCCCCCCAGCACCCCATCGTTGGTGTCCCCCCCCCTCAGTGGGATATATTTGGGTTGTTTGACAGTTTTGTTCGTGATCACTCCCTTCGAGAGTTTTGCAAGTGAATTGATTTGAATAGGAAGGTTGACGGGCCCCCTCAAATCCTTTTCTTATTTTTAGAGCGCAATAAAAATACGCTTTCTGATAACAGGAAGATGAACAGGATAAAATAAAAAAGTACAATTAAGTTACATAAAAAATTTATAATCTTCACTTGTATTCAAGAAATTTTTTTATTGTCCCCCCCCCTTTTTTTTCTTACTTTTCTTTTTTTATTTTAAGAAAAAAAAAAATAATTCGTTTTATATTTTTTTCTTTTTCTCCGTTATTTTTTTTATTTATAAGTTTTTCCTATTTCCATTAACGTTTTGCCAGGTTTGTACAAAAGGAGAAGGCCACCTCGCACTTTTTTGCTTTTTTAGCTGAGAAGAATTGGGTTTTGGAGTTGCGGGTAACATTGAGACTAATTGGTATCATATTCTATTTACCATTCGTCTAGCACCCAGACCATCTCCGAATTCGTCTATACAGAACGGCTGTTTTCGATTTATGACTGCATTTAAGGGGGATTGGGACTATAGATAAGGAAAAGATGAGATAGTTAAATTAGTGCAACCTTACATGACCTATTTTGATTAATGGGTCACATGTCGTACATTATCTTATTTCCTGAAGCAACGCGAAAAGTAGTAAACATCCGCCCTTTATTTTGACCGGTCTCCACAAAACCTTCCCAACCCACAGAATATTACAATTCTAACAACTTTTGTATAAAAATAAATGAGGGTTCAGGACTTACGGCCTGAACGGAAGCCGGACGCGTAATTTTTTGGGAACGTACAGGCCCCCTGGGCACAGTTAGAATAGACAGCATGTTGATGCTTTCGAATCGCTTTGCCTGGGAAATATTTTAGTTATTCCTGGGTTTATTGGAAGAGGGGTGATTTGGATTCCTTTAGGTCTCCAGTCTTTGTATTTTAAGGGGAATCAGGGTTTGATTTTTGGTAGTTTTTAAAGTAGCCTCATAATTTACTCTGTTCTGTTCCTGTTAAGTTGCCTTGTCTGAGTTATTTGGAAAATATTGGCGGATTTCTAAGTCTTGGGGGGACTACGAAATTATCTTCGGATTCTGTCACTCATAATTTTGCAATTCCTGAGTCCTATCTTTCTCTCTGGCATCTGGTGAATGTGGGCTAGCATGACGGTGACGATGCAGTCTGATTTCGATTAGTTTATATTTATATTTCTCAGTTTAACACTCCCAGGGATTGTTACTCCCGACGAATTATGCCAAATTAAAGTTAAAATCTATTACGGTTTCTAACATTAAGCCAAAGGCTAAACTCTTTTAGGAACTAAATGGGTCGGGGAAAACAGATTATCAGTGATATTGATACAAAGATGTCTCAGCGGAAACGATTACGTCTTATCACATGTGTTTGCGTAAATCCCCCAGACGGATTTGTCAGACAGACAATATGGCTTTCTTTTCATCGATCGTGCGCTACCACCTTGTGTCAATAACGATCGACTTTATTAAAGGTAACTAGACAACTGAGATGATAAATTATTCGCTGACCTGCCTACTTAGCTTACGACGATTCACATGGTAAAACGTACACAAGTCTGGGAGCGGCTAGAGCTGAATGTAGGTGCATAAAATATGTCAAACCATAGGACGATCGGTGAGGAAAATGATGACACTAAGTGATACCGCCGGAGAGGATAAAAGTTATAAAAGTGCACAACTGATTCGTCACAATCTTAACAAAACTACAGGTGAGCTGAGCTAACTGGGACAGATTTGTATTGTTGACAGAACTACAGTTGAGCTGAGCTAACTGGGACAGATTTGTATTGTTGACAGAACTACAGTTGAGCTGAGCTAACTGGGACAGATTTGTATTGTTGACAGAACTACAGATGAGCTGAGCTAACTGGGACAGATTTGTATTGTTGACAGAACTACAGTTGAGCTGAGCTAACTGAGACAGATTTGTAATGTTGACAGAACTACAGATGAGCTGAGCTATCTGGGACAGATTTGTATTGTTGACAGAACTACAGTTGAGCTGAGCTAACTTGGACAGATTTGTAATGTTGACAGAACTACAGCTGAGCTGAGCTATCTGGGACAGATTTGTATTGTTGACAGAACTACAGTTGAGCTGAGCTAACTTGGACAGATTTGTAATGTTGACAGAACTACAGTTGAGCTGAGCTAACTGGGACAGATTTGTAAAGTTGACAGAACTACAGTTGAGCTGAGCTATCTGGGACAGATTTATATTGTTGACAGAACTACAGATTGGATGTTATAACTGGAACAGATTTTCTAATGTTTACAGAACTACAGATGAATGCCTTGGACAGATTTGTAATGTTGACAGAGCTACGGACGATTTAACTGTGATAGATTAGTAATACTGACAGAACTACTGATGGTCTGAATGGAGGAGAATTGCAACGCTTTCAGATATGTTCAGTGAAATTATTTATATGTGTCATAGTGATATGAGAATGATTGTTTACACCTTTAACTAAGACAATAAATAAATTGACAACAAATACGCTGTCAAGTAAGCAGAAACTACACATCAAACCCCAAACCCTGCAACTGACTACAGAATTTACACTTATATAACTACGGGTAGAAACAGAAAGCAGTCCACCAACAACGAACCAAAACCGTAGAACAAGATAGATAGTTTATCACTGCCATATGAAATAAATCAACACAGTCAAACAATAAACAATCCAATAGAAGAATTACTTATTGCAATTTTAGACACCATACGTCAAATCGTCATTGATTAAGTCATAAATCAGCTGGAGTTAAGGAAGACCACACTCTCGGCAGACACAAGAGGAAACAAAAAACACACATGGATCTTCATTTCAGCTAGTAGTACTTATAACGACACGTCGTCACACTAGCAATAATAGATTTAGAGGTAAAATCTTTACAAATAAGTATATCGATTGAATAAGCAGCAACACCCGAATAAACTTACGACGTGACGGCCAAACATCCAGCTAGCAGTCCTTCACAGAAATAAACCTCTTTATGGCTAATAAAAGTGCCCCCCCCCCCCCCAAAATTTTAAAAGAAGAGGACAGAGATAACTGTAAATCGGTCAAAATGTTATAAAAATGTACACAATATACCCGACTTATAACCGAGAGATCACATCTCTTGTCAGGTTTATATCTCGGAAATAAGTGAAAAAAAAACAAGAAAAAAAAACAATTTGATACTTTAAAAGCAGCAGATATAAATAAGTTAGGGAAAGGCATCCAATTTATTTCCAAAGGGGAACAATTTAAGTATTAATAAAATATCAAACTAAATAACAGATTTTCATTTTGTTTTTATTTTTGATCAATTCATTTTACAAATTTATGTAAGGCACAAAAGATTCTCTTATTTTTATTAGTACATTTCTTAAGTTGTTAAAGAAATTGTGTTTTCCATGTTTAGAATAAAAGTACTTTAAATAATATGGAATTTGATGCGCATGTGGAAGATGTGAACACTTATTTCCTCTGCCATTTCCAATGCTAATTTAGTATACATTTTAAAAATGGTCGCTGTCGCAGATGTGCACACCGAGATCGTGCACACCGAGATCGCTTCTCGGCCTTTTGGCTAAGATCAAAGTGTCTTAGCACAGGGACCAATACAGTGACATTCATGTGTCATTAGGTCCTTTGTGTGAGAACACAGAAGATCACTACAGTGACACATGTTGTCATTGGGTCTTCTTGTGTTGGGACATGGGTCTTGACCAGGGCCGGTTTGAGCGTGTGCCATGCAACCTCATGCGAGGCAAAAAAATAAGCGACCTCATGCTAGGAAAAAATATGCGACCTCATCATCATCATGTGACGTATTCTTTCCAGAACGTTGTCTCCATTACAGCTGCTCTGAACGCATCACGATTCTGGGCAAGTCGACCTGCATCAGCCAAAGACAAGTTCAGACTCTCTGTGATGTCCTGGGTCCACCGTCGTCTAGGTCGACCCCTTCCCCTTTTTCCAGGGACCATGCCTTCCATCACTGTTTTTTCCAGACTATTATGTCTTTTTATATGACCGAAAAATTTCAGCTTCCTTATTGCGATGGTATTTAGGAGCCAATGTTCCTGTACGTTTAGTGAGTGCAGTACTTCTCTGTTGGTCTTTTTTTCTGTCCAGGGTATTCTCAACATCCTTCTGTAGCATTTCATTTCGAATGATGTAATCTTTTTTGCAACATGCGACCTCATGCGAGGAAAAAAAAAAAAGTATCCGGCCTTTGGCTAGGATCATGTGTCTAGACACAGGGACCAGTACAGTGACATTCATGTGTCATTAGGTCCTTTGTGTGAGAACACAGAAGATCACTAGGTGACACATTTTGTCATTGGGTCTTCTTGTGTTGGGACATGTGGTCTTGACTAGAGCCGGGTTTGGGGTGGGTGCCAATGCAACCTCATCCGAGGAAAAAATATGCGACCTCATGCGAGGGAAAAAAACAAAAACAAAATGTGCACACCGAGATCGCTTCTCGGCCTTTTTGCTAAGATCAAAGTGCATTGACATTAACGTGTTAATGTTTTTGATCTTTTGAGGCTAGACGTGCGCCTTGATATCCGGCCTTTAGGCTAAGACCATTGTGTCTTAGCTAAGGCCGGGGCGTGCGCCACCGCGACTCATGCGAGTCTAAAATATGCGACCTCATGCGAGGGAAAAAAAAATGTGCACACCGAAATGTTCTATCGGCGCCAAATAGTGCACTTGGACAATCATTTAAAAACATTTCTGACTTGGTCGGTTCTCTCCTATCCCGGGGACCAGAGTGGCTAATAGACATGGCGTCCACATCTAATTCTAAAGGCACTGGGGTCGGTTCCCAGTAGAGGGAATATTCTTGATGGAGTTTTTCCAGAACCACTTTGTACTAATAATGTCTTACTTTCCCCTGATTCTCTGAGTAGTGAGATCGGATGACTAGCCTTCTTGGATAAGAGCGAAAAATAGTAGGTCCCGTGTACACGTTTTGCACGTTAAAAATAACTCGGCAGTAGAAAATCATAAAGAGAAGGCCATACGGAAGCTGCCGTGCCAGAGTTTACACAATTAAGAAAACCTACCCGATACAAACATATTTATAGAATGTGTGGTTTCTGTATACACACATTGGGATGTTCGCCGATGCTTTGGAGTTAGTGCACTGTGCCGAGATTCTCCTTGTGAGCTAAAGGAGGAGAGCAGAGGAGATAAAACCAAACAAACAAAACAAACAAACCTCTTCTACCTTGGTGTGTAGAGGTTAGCCAGAAAGAGCGCCATGTTAAGCTGTATATCTTTTGGCCTGGTTTCAGCCCAGTCCACGAAAAAAGCCAGCATTAACTTTTTTTCATCAAAGTTACATTGTGAAAATTACGTAAAAGTGGTGCGCTTATGACTGTACTAAATTGCACTACCCCTGAAATTGCGCGCTTTTCTTGCTAATGTTCTTCAATATGCAAAATCAACGTAAATGAAACAGTTTAAAATCAGGTCAATAGATTCAAATATCTGGGCGTGTTAATAACATTGCACAGATGATGCATCTCATTTGTAAAGCGTAGAATGTTTTTTTTTTTTTGATTTGATGATGAGCAATATCCCGTTCAACCTCTAATGGGCTATAATATTTTGTTTTCAATGACCTTCATTTCTTACAAGCCATATGTATTATAAGAGGCGAAAACAGCATTTCATAAAATGAAAGCAACATTCCATAAAAATTGTCAGTGGAAGTATGAAAGAGAGCTCTTCAGTCCTAACACATGACAGTGAGTCATGGACAAGTAGTAAACAAGTAGGAAAAGCACTAGAGACCATCGAGGCGTGGTTTTACAGAAGAACGTTAAACATAGCATGGACAGTTAACATGAGTAATGTGGTTTTACAGAAGAACGTTAAACATAGCATGGACAGTTAACATGAGTAATGTGGTTTTACAGAAGAACGTTAAACATAGCATGGACAGTTAACATGAGTAATGTGGTTTTACAGAAGAACGTTAAACATAGCATGGACAGTTAACATGAGTAATGTGGTTTTACAGAAGAACGTTAAACATAGCATGGACAGTTAACATGAGTAATGTGGTTTTACAGAAGAACGTTAAACATAGCATGGACAGTTAACATGAGTAATGTGGTTTTACAGAAGAACGTTAAACATAGCATGGACAGTTAACATGAGTAATGTGGTTTTACAGAAGAACGTTAAACATAGCATGGACAGTTAACATGAGTTATGTGGTTTTACAGAAGAACGTTAAACATAGCATGGACAGTTAACATTAGTAATGTGGTTTTACAGAAGAACGTTAAACATAGCATGGACAGTTAACATTAGTAATGTGGTTTTACAGAAGAACGTTAAACATAGCATGGACAGTTAACATGAGTAATGTGGTTTTACAGAAGAACGTTAAACATAGCATGGACAGTTAACATGAGTAATGTGGTTTTACAGAAGAACGTTAAACATAGCATGGACAGTTAACATGAGTAATGTGGTTTTACAGAAGAACGTTAAACATAGCATGGACAGTTAACATGAGTAATGTGGTTTTACAGAAGAACGTTAAACATAGCATGGACAGTTAACATGAGTAATGTGGTTTTACAGAAGAACGTTAAACATAGCATGGACAGTTAACATGAGTAATGTGGTTTTACAGAAGAACGTTAAACATAGCATGGACAGTTAACATGAGTTATGTGGTTTTACAGAAGAACGTTAAACATAGCATGGACAGTTAACATGAGTAATGTGGTTTTACAGAAGAACGTTAAACATAGCATGGACAGTTAACATGAGTAACGTGGTTTTACAGAAGAACGTTAAACATAGCATGGGCAGTTAACATGAGTCATGTGGTTTTCATGACAGACGCCAATATGCAAAGGAAGCTTATTCCTTAGGTTTAGAAGAAAGTGGCCGGATAAACGTTGACACAGGGCAGGATCAAAATTAGGCTGCTAAAATATTTTGGCTGTATAAAAAGACATAACACCTTGCAGAAGACTATAGTAGAAGGAAGAGTTAAAGATCAGCCTGTAAGCGGAAAACAGCGTTATGTGGGAAGATAACATCAAGAGATTGACATGAAAGAATCTACCAGAGTGCACCATCAAGACAATAGACAGAGAACGTTGAAGATCCATTGCAGCCGAGCTCCGTTGTGGAGATGCTGGTGCTGATGGAGATGTTTGCAGGAATTTGTTACCAACCGTTGTGGAGATGCTGGTGCTGATGGAGATGCTGATGGAGATGCTGATGGAGATGTTTACAGGAATTTGTTACCAAACCTAAAACTAGCAGGAAAAGACATTTGAGAGGATCAACCAGGCGCAATAGAATGTTTGCCCGAATTGCAATGATCTAGATGTCGAATACTATTAACAATAACAAATCAAAAACAGAAAAATACACGACTGACGATACTAATTTTTCACCGAAATCAAATATTTACTTCACAGATCCTACAAGCACGAAAGGTAAACCTGTTTGAGAAACTGTAAACACGTGGGAGAGTAAAACACGCGACAAAGATCACCCCAAAGAATAAACGAGGCATCTGTGAAAGTTTCAGTAAAGGATCCCGTTACACGCTTTTTGAGGTATATTGGGAATATGGTGTTAGGCCCATATTTTCTTGACCATCGGCACACTCGGGGTGATGTGGTCAGCATCACGCCGGCCGCCTTAACGTTCCCTGAGTTGCTTTAGTACCCAATTGGGGCTGGGTCGACCCAGGAGTAGTTTGCGGCCTAAAAAAAAAAAAATCCCACCTCATCTGGGGATCGAACCACAGACAACTGAGGTAGGAAGCCAGTGCAGTAACCACTCTGCTACCACGACACCAGAAAGTTTCAGTACTGTTGCTATTTGGTTGTGAACGATCGGCATTTGTCATTAGATGATGACGCAATAGTGGTCAATTTGTAGAATTTATAACATGCAAATGATAGACATGGATTGTAGACGCGTACCAGTGCTGTGGTCGTGACAATTAAAGATGAATTATTTCTGGCATCTGTACTGTGAACTGTAATAACATGTCAACAAGTTAATATTTAATAACAAAAAGATGCCAGGGTTAAAGCAGTTCGTGTATTACGTTCAGAAATTACTGTTTCCGGTGTCGACAAGGATTTTTAACTCACCAATTATATCTTCCGCTGAGAATTTTAGTTACTGATTCATTACAGCATAAAAAACGACAACACGTATTTAGTAAAACCATTAACACAAATGTTATACGTATTCAGATATTATTAATCTTTCTCAAACTGATTCCATGTTATTTAATTTTAATTACAATTAAGACAATATATTTTTGAAATAACTGACTGGTTTCTTATGATATCTGATGTTTACTAATATGGTCACATGATGTTCTGTTTTGAATCATTCTGGCTACCACTTCTGTTGGTGATATTTATAGGGGCTGTATGGAAGATAGTGCTACTGTCTGGCTTACTGTAGTAACCGACAGTTGTATAATATATATATATATATATATATATATATAATATATATATATATATATATATATATATATATATATATATATATATATATATATATATATATATATATATATATATATATATATATATATGCGAATGTTGTGAGTTCCTTAGGTTTGTTTACATTCTGTTATCACCCACACAACAGTAATGTTAGTTCAGGAAATCGACCAACGGGTAAGACGAATACGGTTTTTCTAACGCATACACCGTTTATTGATCACAGCAGCATTGACATCACGGGCAGTACATTGTCAAAAGTTATAATGGCAAAACATGTGGTAATAATCCAGAATGCATCTGATCGCATGAACAGCGAATCAATGAACAATCAATCGTTGAAAAATTTGCAATGGCAAACATGTGATAATAATCCAGAATGAATCTGATCGCATAAACAGCGAATCGATGAACAGTCACTCGTTGCAAAATGTTACAATGGCAAACATGTGATAATAATCCAGAATGAATCTGATCGCATGAACAGCGATTCATCATACATTGTAATAGCAAAAATAATCCCTAGGGAATTGATTGCATAAACATCAATTCATCATAAATTGTAATAGCCGATACAATCCATGACATTTGAATAATTAATATTTCGAATCTCTTACCTTAAAATAATACTCTGGACACACTATCGAGACTATAACCGTCTCGAAGCCCTGCCAGATACCTAATGTCCGAGATTATAGTTTCTCAATACAACTCAGCACATCTTCACTCAAGCGCGAACTAACAGCTTGACATCTGAGCTCAGCTCACCCGTATCTCTCCCCAAATACAACTCAGAACATTTGAACTCTCTGTTTATTTTTATAAAAACTAACACATACCCAGTTGAGCTATGTTCAAAAATACAGTGCACAAAACACCCCAAATAAAAAACCATCTCATAACTTTAAACGTGCTTACTAGCGTGTCTATAAAAAATCAGACCCGTACGTAAGAATCCCAAACACTTAACTCTCACTCGAAACCATGACTTAACACGTGTTATAATTATAATCTTACATCTGTACATGTATGTAAAAGGCAGTGAAAATATAATAACGCCACCTGTCAGGTCTCACGTTCACGTTTTATGAAGACGATATTTTATTTTACTCTGAACACAGCCGAAGGAAGACTACTCTAGTGTAGCAGAATTAGTTGAACATTACAGTTAACTTTCTTGGTAATTTGTTGTTACCGGAACATCTACAAGATGGAGATTGGTTGAGATCAAAACTGAGACAAAAATAATTAAGCACTCAAACAGGTTTAAAATAAGCTATCAGTTAACTGTATTGCACAGCCGGGGTTTCCCGTAACCTTTTGTAAATGGATTTATTTAATGAACATCTGAACCACGGTGAAAGACCAACGAAAGAAGAAATAAAGAAAGCCATAAAGCTTCTAAGAGATGGAAAACCGACTGGACCTGATGGCATTCCAGCAGACTCCATAAAAGCAGATATCGACACGGCTATAGAGATGTTATATAAATTACTTGGTAAAGTCTGGGAAAAGGAAGAGATATCAGCAGAATGGAAGGAAGGATATCTGGTTAAGTTGCTTAAGAAGGGACATTTACAAGAGTGCACAAATTATAGAGGAATAATGTTACTATCAGTGCCAGGAAAAGTATTAAACATGATTATTCTTGAGAGATTAAAAGAGTCCATTGACAAGAAACTGAGAGATGAACAAGCAGGTTTTCGACAAAACAGATCATGTACAGACCAGATAGCCACTTTGAGAATAATATTTGAACAAAGTCTGGAATGGAATTCACCACTATACATCGGATTTGTGGACTACGAAAAGGCATTTGATAGTGTAGACAGAGGATCGCTTTGGAAATTGATGAGGCATTATGGAGTTCCCCTGAAGATCATTAATTTAATAAAGAAAAATTGAAGACATGACATGCAGTGTTCTTCACGAAGGACAGCTTACAGAACCGTTTTGGATAAGAACAGGAGTGCGACAGGGATGCCTCTTGTCTCCATTTCTTTTCCTACTAGCAATAGACTGGGTTATGAGATCATCGGCAACACACAACAGAAATGGAATCCAGTGGACTCTGACTAAGCAGTTGGATGATCTGGATTTTGCTGATGACTTGGCTCTTCTGTCCCATAACCGTAATCAGATGCAGGAAAAATTGAAAACACTCGACAAGAGGTCACAGCAATTGGGTCTGAAAATAAACAGGGAAAAGACAAAAATAATGAGAATAAATGCAGGTTATGATAACTTGAAGAAACAAAAATACAAGATGTAGAATCGTACACATATCTTGGCAGCAATATAGACAAAGTTGGAGGGACAGACAGCGATATCAAATAAGAATACAAAAGGCAAGAGGAGCTTTCATTGCATTGGGAAATATATGGAGATCAAGAGAAATCGGATCCAACACGAAAATAAGAATCTGCAACTCAAATGTGAAGTTAGTACTATTGTATGGCTCTGAGACATAGAGAACAACAAAGACAACAACCAAAATACTACAGACTTTCATAAATGGGTGCTTGCGTAGAATAGAGGGATTAAAATGGTATGACAAGGTTACCAACGTGGAACTGATGACAAGAACTAGACACGTGCCAATAGAACAAGAGATGAGAAGAAGACGATGGCGATGGATAGGACACACACTGAGGAAACCTGCTGATAGCATTACAATGCAGTCCTTGTTCTGGAACCCCCAGAGCAAGAGAGGAAGAGATAGATCAAGAAGCACATAGAGAAGAGAGCTGGAAACAGTGGTGAAAATGATGAGGAGAACGTGGAAAGAACTTGAGATGATCTCACGTACAGGAGGACTTGGCATGTGTTTGTTGAATGCATATGCTCCTTTGGGAGTGGAGGGTTATGATGATGATGAACCACACTGTGGCAACTAAGCCTTATTCAGATTTAAATTTATGAGCAAAATTATCACCGACACACAAAGGAAAATTCTTATACTATAGTAAATTATGTCTTTCTCGGCAGCCTAGTAGGTTTATTGGGAATAGTAACCAACGTGGTAATGTAGGATAAAGAGAGAGGGATAGTACCTCACTGTGAGAGACAGCCATGTCCTTTTTAGGATAGTCAGGATCCTATTTGGTTCTCCTCTCTTTATCTAGCTCATGTATGGCTCCACGAATACCTCTTGTGTACTGCGGTGGCCACATCCCGGGCAACAGTCTTGGCTGACTGGCTAAACTACATGAGTGGAGAAGGAGTAATCTTACACAAGGGAATGTCCATCTCTAGTACACAAAGCCTGACATGGTGAGTGAGGCGGAAGAATCTAGGAAGATCAACGGCTCCCAAAGCGAAACGGCAAAGTGCGTGGCGCACTAGAGGCGTGTCGGGCATAGAAAAAGACAACGGCTAGCCACCGTGGAAGAGATTGGGGCCTTACCACGTACGTCCAACAGAATGTCATGAGATCACAACCAAAAGACAAGAACCGATATGTAGAAAACTCTCTGTCCTCTGGGGAAGAATCTACGGTACAAATTAACAGGGAAGAGGTACCCCCTCTAATGAGTAAGGAAGTACATAATGACGAGTGTTCCTCAAATTCTGTTGAAAGGGAGCATTCTGAGATAGAGCACGTAAAACCTAGTAGGGGGAGTTTAAAAATAGGATCATGAAACGTTAAGAACTCTAAACGGAGAAGGAAAGCTTTACAATCTAATATTAGAGGCAACAGACATGAAACTTGATTTACTGGGAGTTGCAAAAGCAAGACTATTAGATACAGGACGGATAAAAAGAGACAAATACACGCTTATACACTCAGGACGAGAAACACACGAAAGAGAAGTAGGAATGTTGATAAAGAAGAATAAAACGTATGTGGATACTGGACACACAATGACAGAATAATGTTACTAAACATGAGAGCAAAGCCATTCGACATATCAATCTCACAAACTTACGCACCAACTAAAGATCATAGCGAAGAAGAAATAGAAGAATACTATGAAGAGCTACAACTCACACTTAAACCAGTAACATCTGCATATGTGTTGATAGTAATGGGTGATATGAATGCAAAAGTAGGAAAAGGAAAATACAAGAACATAGTAGGACAGTATGGATTAGGGACAAGAAATGATAGAGGAGACAGACTTATCCAGTTCTGTGAAGAAAACCAGCTGGTCATATGTAACAACTTTTTGGAACACCACCCAAAGAAAGTATACACATGGAAAAGCCCAGGAGATGTAACAAGTAATCAAATTGACTATATCATGATAAAACATAGATTTAAGAACAGTGTCACAAGTGCAAAGACACATCCTGGCGCCGACATAAATTCAGATCACAATCCGGTCGTCATGAAAGTAAATATAAAGCTGACAAGAACAGGAAACAGAAGACAGGAGGAACCCCAGATAGAAATATCAGCAATGAAACAACCAGATACAAAAAAAAAATATCTAATCGACGTCAAAAACAAATATCAACAGTTGCTGACATAAATAATGGAGCAGTGTAGAAGAGAAAACCCAGACGAAAAAGTAACCACAGAATGGGAATTCCTAAAAACAAGCTTACAATCAGCTAATGCAAATTTACCTAAAAAGGAGCCTAAGAAAAATCAAGTGGATGGCAGATGATATCTTGAGTAAAATGGCAGAAAGAAAGAAAGCAAAAACATTCCAGGTTATAAAACAATAGACAATGACATACGTCATATGTGTAGACAAGCAAAAGAACGGTGGATAGAAACGAAATGCAAGGAAATACAAGACTTGGAAGCAAAGCACATGACAAGAGATATGCATGAAGAAATAAAGACATTATCAAATAGGTCGCGGTTTAAACAAGGAGGAGGTTGTATCAAGAACAAAAATGGTGTACCGTAATCTTACTTGATGAGAAAGACATATCAAACAGATGGGCAGAATACGTAAAAGAACTATTCGAGGACTACAGAGGTAAAAAACCATCCCCAGATTCTAATGAAGACCCAAACATTCTCAGATCAGAAGTAGAGAATGCCATACATATGATACAAAAAGGAAAATCAGCAGGCACGGACAACATAAAAATTAAAATGATAGAAGCCATGGAGAGCTTTGGTATAGATACAATCATAGATCTTATGCAACGATATTCACAATAGAGGATATATACCACACGACATGAAGACATCAGTTTTTATAACATTGCCCAGTACACCTAATGCAATATAATGTTCAGATTTCAGGACAATCAGCCTGATGAGTCATGCAATTGAGATACTGCTCAAAATCGTACAGGAAAGAATAAAAAGTAAGGTAGACAGCGAAATCCAAGAAGAACAGTTTTTTTTTTTGGACGGAACAGTGGAACAAGAGAGGTAATATTTTGCATAAGAATATTAGCAAAACAAAATACAGAGGTCCAAAAAATTATGTATATGTGCTTCATTAACTATAAGAAGGCTTTTGACAGAGTCCATCATGAGAAAATAATTGAATGCATCGAAGACATATGTGTTGATTGAAAAGATATAAGAATACTCAGTAACCTTTATTGGGAGCAAACTGCTACAGTAAGATCTGGAAGAAATTATTCACCATACATAGACATAAAAAGAGGTGTCAGAACGAACGAACGAATGAACTTTATTTTCGAAGGGTAAAGAATTGGGCGCGCAGGCCCGTCTAACATTGTGCCCTTCCACTCTCATTAATCTTGCATACTATATCCTTTCATTCCCCCACGATGCTTTAAATCTGTTATTTGTAAATATACAAATTTAACGTCGATTTAATCATTTTGAATGTACTGCATGTTAACAATTGCCCTGCCCAATGCAGCATTGTTCTTGACTTCTGAAATATTTTATGAAATCTCCCTTGATATAGAAGCATCTTTATCCTTCAATTTACAACTCTGCCAAGAGTAATCTTGTGCGACGATAGACACCATTGAAGACCCATATCAGATACTCTTGAGTTTTGGCCACTATTGGACCACTACTGCAAAGCAGGAGAGGCAATTCCGTGACAAAATTCAACAATGC